>JAQQPU010001790.1:63134-76044 GCA_029168905.1 Artemia sp. Kazakhstan ARC1039 | reverse complement strand
AAATGTATAGAATTAACCAATACTTACTTTCTTTTTCTGGTTTTTCTTCGTCGCTTTCGCTGCTGTTTCCGCTATCTGATTCTCGGTTTCGTTTTCCGGGAGTCCATCCATATGGAGCATCTTGAAGATCTTGAAGGTCTACTGTCGAGTCCCAAACACAAACATGGCCGTCTCTACAAAATTCAACTGTCACGATAGAGAGATATTTGTCTAATATTATGAAATAGCTTTGGAAAGTTGTAAGGCCATAGACTATACCCCCCCCCCCAAAGAAAGGGGGGGGGGTATTTTTACGACAAAGAAGAGTCCGAGGGAATAATTGGCAGTTTATTCTTGAGAGGGGATTTTTTTTTACATAGCTAGTGTCTGGCCCTTTATCTTTATATTACCGTCGATGCTTTCAATACTGAAAACAAAAATTTTTAAATAAAATCTATGCAGTGTCTATAGTGACTGCCTGTCTGAATTGGAGCCATCTAGGTTTGTGAGTCATTTTCAGGAATAAGTCTTGATTTAAAATTCTAACGTATTACTTTAATCACTGCAATGACGTGAGATTATGGTTCAACCAGTACGGACTCGCACGTTATTAAGAAGCATACGTATTCCCTTGAGACACATACAAAAAGATATCTAATAAGAAAATGGAGAAAATCAGCAACAATACCACCAACAAACTCGTAAAAAATATCTTCAAATTCACAAATTGCAGAAGAGACTGTACCGCAATAACTACTTGATATAGAATAGACAGCCTAAAAACCTTGTTTAGATTTAGATTGGTCAGTTCAGGTTTGAGAAGTGCAATTTTTCACGTTACTCCCTTGTGTACTATTCAGTGACTGTACAAGTGCAACACATGGGAGTAACATAGAGTCCAGACACCCCCATTAAACAAGAATGTTTGAAACACATGGGCTGAAACACAAGTGTTTCAGCCCATAAATGTTAAGAAAAAACAGCTTTCCTAGCTATTAGCTTGAGATCTTCAATTCTAGAAGCACTATGGAAGCCTGATTTAACAGCTGAAGAAGGCATGGGGCTCGTCTAAACTGGGTTTATCTTTCAATTACAACACTTCTTAGATTGGGTATTCAAATTATTTAGGCCAAAAAACACACACGAACACACACACACACACACACAAAAAAAAAGAAAAGAAAAAAAGAAAGACCTGAACTTAAAATCTATGGATTTCTATTGAGGTGGCCACAATAAAAACTTTAAGCGGGGTAAGATACTTCCTCTGGTTTCTTGGTTTCTGGTTTATTCCTTGGTTTCTTCCTTGGTTTCTGTGTTTGCCAGTGTCTTAACCTCAGGCGACTTAAAGCTATGAAGAGTTAGCTGTAGTAGCAACAGATTGAAAGAATATAACCTCAGAGAGCTGTAGATTAGCTTTAGACAGAGATTGATATTTCCTGACAAAAGACACAGTTAACGAAAATATGCTACAAAATACTCATTGTTTCTTAGCCTTACCACGACACTAATTTTTTTCTATTTCAGTTTGGTTTTAAAGCTACAATATTAGTTGTTCATTAATATAATAGTTTACTCAATAAGATTTTGTACAGTATTAGACCGACTTCAAATCATAATTTACAGTTGAAAGGGTACGAAAAGCCTTTTTCAAGAACGAAAACTATAAATAAATGTCTTCTGATTGAGTTACAGAACCATAACTCATGTTAGGATTGTGTTTTTGTTCTGACACGTTGTTAAAACAGTGTCTCAGACTGTACAAACATTGGGATACTGTATAGTCCTCACATCACAGTAATGTGGTATGTCATTGAGGCAAATGCATTTCACAGCTATTTCACAGCAACCGCATACTATTATTTTGTTTTTGTTAATCTGATAGGCCTTCTTAAAGAAAGAAGCGGTTATGAATGAAACTCATTTGCATCTTTATGCTTAAAAAAAAAAGTAATAAAAAGAAACAGTTACGTCTTTCTTGGCTAAGAAATCGTTTTTAAAGACTGAAAAACTGTTTTTCAACATTTCTGAGCTTATCAAAAAGGTGATATATCATAGATAAACCCTATATAAAACTATTTTATCAGAAACAATGATAGGCTTGTTTTTAACAATTTTTACCGTTTGGTACTAAAATAGTCGTCATTAGTATTATCATCAAACTTTACATCTTAATAGGCTTTAGGAAAGCCCTTTCACGCAAAGACTAGTTCAAATTAGTAATTAATATTTGCTCGAATCGCAAGACTGTACATATTGCGTTTTTATTAGCTAAATATAATCTGACGAAGCATGCATTTCACTTGAAAATTGAGTTACTTCTTCTGCTAATTTTATTTTTATTAATAGAAACAAGGCAATAAAAGGTAAAAGCAAACCTTGAGACGGTGTAGACATCCAATGAATCTTTTTCGAAGAACGTACCAGCAATAACGTCTTTATGACCACCTAGAGTGACTATATGAAAATTGGTCATCCATTTTAACGGATAAATTTTGGTCGTCATATCTTTAGAGCCAATTGCTACCACCCTGATTGAGAAAAAATAATTATACAAAAGAAACATATAAGAATCAGGCACTTACATAAGATACAAAAGCACAACAGTTTAGAAATTGTTTCAAAAAATCATACTCTCTTCCGGATTTTATAACCTACTTAAAATATCGAATTTTCATGGCACCAAAAGTACTTTTGAAATAGCGAATGAACAATTACAACCAATTTCAAAACTTATCGGGCAACCCAAGATCACTTTGGGTTGATACATCACCTTATATTCTTAAATCATAGATACAGAGGATACAGATTTCATCGTGTTGCAGAAATATTTTGACCACAGAGCAAGATCAAAACAATTTTTAAGTACGATCCAACTCGTAGGTATATGGAGGGGGCTTTCCCAGACTTTTCTCATACCAAAAGAGATTGTCAGATCTTTACCAAACTTGATGGGAAGTAAGAACTGGTGCCATAATTATGCCTTTTTGGTGTCAGGACATTGTCCAGTCTTTTCGAGGGGAAAGGAAGGAGGGTTCCTAAGAGCTTGTCATCAGGTCAACCCGATCGGGTTGTTTTATCTTAACCGAAATCAGTGACATGTAAGAGCTTGCCTCCTAGATATTACTTTTGGGGACCAGACCCTGAACTGAGATTTGTGAGGAAGAAAGGGGATAGGAAGGGGTCCTCATATTCTTCTCATTGAATAATTTACCAGAAGCACTCGTCAGACCTCAAACAAGCATGACGGGGGAAAAGCAAGTGTGCTAGCATTGGTTTTTAAATACAACCTCAGCATGGGGACAGGAATGTTGATCCTTAAATTTTTTTTCAACTACGCATCTATCAGAACAGGTCGCCAGGTCTTAACCGAACTTGGCGGGAAGTAAGAGTTAGTGTCTTAGTTTAGCCTTCTGGAGGTTAGGACATGGCCTAACTTAGTGGAAATTATGACTAAGTATCCCAGTGCAAACTAAGATAAGAAAGTCCGTAGATAAATTTCACCTGCAAATCTACTAGAAAAGGCAGGATCTAAACTAAACTTTTTAAGAAGTATGAGCTAATGCCCTAGTTATGTCTTAAATGGATCTGGGATCTTAAGCACTCCAACTTTTATGGGGGAGGGGAAGGGGGAAGATTAGCTAGATTCTTATCATAAGTAGCCTTTGTCTAGTCGAATTGCCCTAGCCTTTGAACAATACCTTTTTCGGTGTTTTCGTTTTAAAAAATCGTTAAAAACAAAAATACCCCTCCTCCCTGATTTTTCATTATTTTTGTATCTTCAATAAAAAAAAAATTGAGAACCTTTCCCCACCCCTACGTTTTCGTAAATATCAATAATAAGGTCTTATTTGTGCCTTTTGATAGTTCATCTGCAATCTGTCATATATGAGGCTTTGGATCCCTGAATTCTCATTACTCAACGATTGTAAAATCTCAATAAAAAGAGAGGTAGGTAAAAGATGGTGCCCTACTTAGGCCATTTCGAGGTATAGCTCAATTCTATATATTAGAGGAATGGGGAAGGGAGGAGAGGGTCTAAGTTCCTGTAATCGAGGCATAAACTAGAACGGGTCGTCAGGTTTCAACAAAAGCTAGCGAAAGGTGACAGCTATTTCCCATATTCTGTTTTTTGGAGTCCGAATACAATCCAAACTCAGTAGGGATAGTGCCCTAAATCCTTGTTATCAGAATATCTACTAGAAAGGGTTATCGGATTTCAACTAAAACTGATCTAAATTAAGGGTACCCATGCTAGTTTTGCCTTTTGGAACTCAACCTCAAACCCAACTTTTATGATGTGAGAGGTCCCTAAATTCTTGTCAACATAGCATCTAATATCTACAAAAACAAGTTATCGGATCTCAATCAGATATGGTAGAAAATAAGTTCTAGTATCCTGCTTGTTACATTTCAGCTTCCAAATCAGATCCTGCCTTTAATATATGAGAAATGAGGGATTATAAGAAACAAAACAAAAAAAACTAATAAATGAGTAATAAAATTAAATAGCCAAGAAAAACTATGGTAATGTCATTCTTGTAAAGAGGACATATAATAGAATAGTTGTTGGATTTCGACAAAACTTTTTACATTTCGGGAACGGTCCGATTGGTTCAAAATATATTTGTTTAAGTCTTAAATTGCTTGGGAGCTTTGCATTCAACATATCTATCTGCTTTGTTAAAATGGAATTCAGCTAGACTCGTCTTACCATGTTATAATTATAAACAATAATCTGAAGAAATAAGACAGGCTATATATTACACTGCTGTCAATAAATTTCCAATTAAATAGCACTGTCATTCACAGTACCCTGAACTACCACTAGTTCAGATCGACCGATTGAAACACTAGTTACGTTATATTCACCAAACAGATGATCCCTGCTCAAGACTATCAATATTAATATTTCCATAAACGATTTATAATTTCCATAAACGATTTCTAGTCTAATCAGGTACTTTCTGACCAGATTAGCCCCGTTTCGTCTACTACATAATTACAACTCTTCAGGCGAAACTTGACTGAACCAAATATATTTCATGAAACAAAAAAATGTTGTCGACCATACGTGCACGCATAGGGAGAAGACGACGACAAAAACCCTCTTGAAAAAATCTAGAAAATAGTGGCCTCGAAATGTGCATTTTTAGTCGGACCTATCTTCTCATTCTTCACAAAACTTTTTTTTTTCCTTTTTTTGCTATTACTATACAACTAATTTATGATGTCCATTTTATGACAACAAAACCTGATGAAAAGTTGGCAGTTTGTAGCCATTACTTAAAGACGTTCTTCAGCTGAAACTTCATGAAGCCTCAATTTTATTTTATTTAACAAAATTTATCAGTTATACCTCTTAATTTTTAATTTTACTTCATCCTAACAATAATAAGGTAAAGTACAAACTGATGGGAAATTAACAGTTCCATCGTGGACCAGTATTCTGTCACTACCTAGAGAAAGTACGTAAGTGAAGGTTCCAAGAGCCAAGTCTTGTTTTGTCCAATAGAGTACGTTCCCAAGACTAGCAAAACTAATTATTTTCTCTTTAAATTTTCATTTTCTAATATAATAATAAGAAGCAAAATAATTTTTTAACAAACTTTAACTAAATCTCACGAGTGTTCACATGCAGATTCCTGCTGTATCATGGTTACAGCATCGGCTGTAACCTAGTAAAGAACGAACTCCAGTTAATAGTTACCAAAAATTCAAAACGCGTTTTGAAAAAAAAAAACTGTCCAAGTGAGGAAGAATTGCCATTTGAACCTGATTCAGGAATGGTAACTGTGATTTTGATTAATCTTAATGGTAAAGGTTTATTGTAAAAACAAATTTATGGGAATTTCAAGAAATAGTTGGAAATCCCCAAAAATGATGTTAGATTGAAATGAAAATTGCACCATTCGAATCTTCATAGTTTAAACCCTCATTTAAGAGAGAATTGCAGCCCTTTATATTGAGAAACAAGAAAAATCACTTTTTCGCATGGGAAGCAGAGATTTGTCTTCTTTTTTATATCCTTGTTTTTTTTCTATCGCCGCTAGTGAGGCAGTGAAAGATCCTAGACAGATGTTTAAAGGCTCATTTGAAAGCCAATTTTTATATCTAAGGAATGTTTCTATGTAACAAAAGATAATTTCAAAATAAATGTAATTTTTGACAAAAACTGCATCGGCACATAAAAGACGATACAAAACACGTATCTTTTGACAAAAATAATAAAATACACATGTCTCTTGAAATATTCATTGCTAAATATTCATTGATAAGAACTTACTTTGAATCTGACGACCAACTAATGGATGTAGTATCCTCAAAGTGACCCTTGATAACCTTAACCAACGGGAATGGGGTGTATTCTCTTGTCCTAAGCCCCGGAGTTTTGTATACCATAACTAAAATTTGGAAAGAAAATGAAATAGCAAGCACGTTTACAGGAGGGAGGGGGGGGGGTACAATATCTCTTACAAATTATTTTATATTTCACAAATTTTGCATTTGATATAATATCCACAAATTCTTTTTATATTTCCGCAAAAATTGTTCAACCCCCCCCCCCAAAAAAAAATCCAGGGGTACGTATCTGACAAGAATAATGGTTTAGCTAATAAGCTGTATGGTTGCACTAGAACATACAATGCATTGATGTGGAGGCATTAAAAATCCAGAAACGATTCTATCATTCTAGCATGGTAAATCAATTTATAACTAATTCAATTCGGCTTGGTAGACAAGGTTCAGAATAAAAAGAAATGTCTAAAACACGACGAGAGAAGATGATGTATGTTTGGTTTACAAAAATATCCCTAATTCACATAGATTCTGTCACAAAAACACAACAATTTGGCATCGCGGTTAATATGCCGATCAAGGCCGCATTTTAAGTTTGACACTTCTAGGCCCAAGCGTTTTTGTCAGATTTTCGGGGAATCTCCGAAAATTCGAGGATAGTGGAAGACTGAACAAATCGCAACTGATTAGCCAAAAGTAATGAAGAGAGGTGATACTGAACTCTCAGCTGCCATTCTCGGGAGACATCTGACAGTTTATAAGTGGCCACGGAATTCCCGAGTTGTTTTAAAATCACTTTTCTGTGAGCAGCCAACGCGGCGGTTGAGGCCCAGGCCTAGTGGGCCTATTGGTAAATCCTGGCCTGATGCCAACTCGCTTATATTTGTAAGTCATATTTTTTTTTCAGTGAGTATGAAATCAGCAAATCACAATGCAATTCTTCCGCTTAGGTCCCAAAGTACCACCATCCTCAAAATGTTCACACATAAACTTTGATTTTTACCTACAATAAAACTTAAGTATCTTTCCATTTTTTTCGTAACTGTGATGTGAGATGAATAATCGAGTATTATTTAATATACAAAAATCCAATTTGAGTAATTTGTACCAACCACAGTGAAAATTTGTCAGACTTTATGATCATCAAGACACGTGACATATTGTAGCACGGTAGAATATTTAGGCACCGATGAATCAAAAGGAACGAGAGTGACACCAATTAGAACAATTAAAAGAAGATTTTAAAGGTTCGCCTTTAATTTATAACAGAGGATATTAAAGGATTACAGCAAACCAATAGCAGCTATTTACATGACTTTTGTTGATTTTCGTAACTGTAATGTGTGATAAATAATACAGTACATGCGGAGAGAAATGGACGCAAACTGTATTTATTATCATTATTTGTTTTTCACCGACTCTATGCTATAGTATAATACGTGGTGTAACACGCACAAAAAAAACAAAAAAAAATACAAAGAGAGAGAGAGAGAGAGAGAGAGAGAGAAAAAGAAGAATAACTCAAAACAGAAAAAACTTGATGGTACATAAACAAATCGGACTTAAGTAAGTTATGCAAATCACACTGCGAATTTTTGTCAGACTTGATGATCATCAAGACATGTGACAAATTGTTGTAGGTTTGAATATCTGAGCGTATCCGATAAATCAAAAGCAACGAGAGTCAAAGCCGAGAGTCAGAATCTAGAGCAAAATATTGGNTTTTTTTTTTTCTATCGCCGCTAGTGAGGCAGTGAAAGATCCTAGACAGATGTTTAAAGGCTCATTTGAAAGCCAATTTTTATATCTAAGGAATTTTTCTATGTAACAAAAGATAATTTTAAAATAAATGCAATTTTTGACAAAAACTGCATCGGCATATAAAAGACGATACAAAACACGTATCTTTTGACAAAAATAATAAAATACACATGTCTCTTGAAATATTCATTGCTAAATATTCATTGATAAGAACTTACTTTGAATCTGACGACCAACTAATGGATGTAGTATCCTCAAAGTGACCCTTGATAACCTTAACCAACGCGAATGGGGTGTATTCTCTTGTCCTAAGCCCCGGAGTTTTGTATACCATAACTAAAATTTGGAAAGAAAATGAAATAGCAAGCACGTTTACAGGAGGGAGGGGGGGGGGTACAATATCTCTTACAAATTATTTTATATTTCACAAATTTTGCATTTGATATAATATCCACAAATTCTTTTTATATTTCCGCAAAAATTGTTCAACCCCCCCCCCCCCCCCAAAAAAAAATCCAGGGGTACGTATCTGACAAGAATAATGGTTTAGCTAATAAGCTGTATGGTTGCACTAGAACATACAATGCATTGATGTGGAGGCATTAAAAATCCAGAAACGATTCTATTATTCTAGCATGGTAAATCAATTTATAACTAATTCAATTTGGCTTGGTAGACAAGGTTCAGAATAAAAAGAAATGTCTAAAACACGACGAGAGAAGATGATGTATGTTTGGTTTACAAAAATATCCCTAATTCACATAGATTCTGTCATAAAAACACAACAATTTGGCATCGCGGTTAATATGCCAATCAAGGCCGCATTTTAAGCTTTGACACTTCTAGGCCCAAGCATTTTTGTCAGATTTTCGGGGAATCTCCGAAAATTCGAGGATAGTGGAAGACTGAACAAATCGCAACTGATTAGCCAAAAGTAATGAAGAGAGGTGATACTGAACTCTCAGCTGCCATTCTCGGGAGACATCTGACAGTTTATAAGTGGCCACGGAATTCCCGAGTTCTTTTAAAATCACTTTTCTGTGAGCAGCCAACGCGGCGGTTGAGGCCCAGGCCTAGTGGGCCTATTGGTAAATCCTGGCCTGATGCCAACTCGCTTATATTTGTCCGTCATATTTTTTTTCAGTGAGTATGAAATCAGCAAATCACAATGCAATTCTTCCGCTTAGGTCCCAAAGTACCACCATCCTCAAAATGTTCACACATAAACTTTGATTTTTACCTACAATAAAACTTAAGTATCTTTCCATTTTTTTCGTAACTGTGATGTGAGATGAATAATCGAGTATTATATTATATACAAAAATCCAATTTGAGTAATTTGTACCAATCACAGTGAAAATTTGTCAGACTTTATGATCATCAAGACATGTGACATATTGTAGCATGGTAGAATATTTAGGCACCGATGAATCAAAAGGAACGAGAGTGACACCAATTAGAACAATTAAAGAAGATTTTAAAGGTTCGCCTTTAATTTATAACAGAGGATATTAAAGGATTACAGCAAACCAATAGCAGCTATTTACATGACTTTTGTTGATTTTCGTAACTGTAATGTGTGATAAATAATACAGTACATGCGGAGAAAAATGGACGCAAACTGTATTTATTATCATTATTTGTTTTTCACCGACTCTATGCTATAGTATAATACGTGGTGTAACACGCACAAAAAAAAAAAAAATAAAAAAAAATACAAACAGAGAGAGAGAGAGAGAAAAAGAAAAAGAAGAATAACTCAAAACAGAAAAAAACTTGATGGTACATAAACAAATCGGACTTAAGTAAGTTATGCAAATTACACTGCGAATTTTTGTCAGACTTGATGATCATCAAGACATGTGACAAATTGTTGTAGGTTTGAATATCTGAGCGTATCCGATAAATCAAAAGCAACGAGAGTCAAAGCCGAGAGTCAGAATCTAGAGCAAAATTTTGGCGGGGGGGGAGGAGGGCAAGGTGACAAGGATGTCAATAACTGAACAAATTGACAAGTTTATTTAAAAAAAAGAGTGGAAAAAGAACAAAAAATGGAATGAGGGCGCCAGAAAAATCTTAGGGGCCCGACAGGGCCGTATCCAGGATTTTTTTTCGGGGGGTGTTTTACACAAGGTTTTTTTCGGGAGGGGGGTCCAAAACCCCTACACCCCCTGGATACGGCCTTGGGGTCTGGGTTCCCCGGCCCACTTGGATCCGCCAGTGACGAGAGTAATCTATTAGAACAAAAAATATTTTAAAGATTTGCAAATATTGACATGATGCATGACGTGAAACCTTTTGCGTTTTGCCGTATCTGACACTGGGCAACCATACCTGCAGCAAAAACAGCGAGGTATTTGCATAAACCCGGGGTATTTGTTCTTTCTAGCATTCTTTAAACATTGAAGAGGGGAAGGAAGAAAAAATTAATTGATAACATATTTGAAGTATAAAATTTATCAACATGCTGATTTTTTCATGGAATAAAATTACTAGGACCTCACTTCTGTGATGACAAAATTGGATTTCCAGCTCATCAGAAAACTAAGAACTTAAACCAGTGGAATTTTTGGCTATCATTCGAGTCTATAAGTTAAGTGACTTAAATCCTTATGGTATAACACGACTCCAAGATTTCAACCAAATGTGCTATTCTAAAGGCATAGGCTAAAACTTTCTCAACAGCGGCACAAACAAGGGGAGGGGGTTAAAGACCCAAGCTTTTTTGGCTGTTTTAATGTATTTGAGTCTCTCCAGAAATAAATCCTGGTCTACATGCCTGATACTTAAGTATCTACATCAATGCTACCACCAGAGGAATTTAGATAAAAATCGATCTCCACGGCCCGTAAAAGGGACATAAAATGGCTATATAAATAGAAAAAGCACTCGCTAGATAAAGCACACCGAAGAAACGTTAAGCCTAGTATCCTTCAGGAGAATCAGAATCATACAAGGATCTGCAATCTTTGAATTCTAAAGTCGGCCAGTTACGGCTCTATTATTTATTATTCCGTTCCCAGATGTCACTACCATGTAAAGAAGTAACTTGTAGTTTAGTCTACTTGTCTGCGAAAAACTTGTGCAAAATCGAATCCTTCGGTACTTACCAACATTCTCCTTAGTAACAGCAAACATAGTTCCATCTGGTGAAAACTGAACTGATCTAATTTTTGTTTTAAATCCATGACGATAGATGACTGTCTTGCTTATTAAACTAATTAAATGCGCTTCTCCATCTAAAATGAAATCATGAAAATAAAATATTGGTATGTTGTTGACAACAGTTCTATTTCATAGCCAAAAATAAATAGCGAGCATTAGACATGCACTAACACATTTCTGTATAAACCTATGAATACAAGATTATTTGTTTAATAGACACAATTCTGCATAAAATTAAAGAAAAATTAAATCGAATACATCTATAACTTTATCCATGCTAAATTTGGACAAGGGTTCAAGCACCAGTTCAAGATAATATTCCTATCGTGCATCAGAGGCAACGATTCACGAAAATGGAGGGGGGAGGTCAAATACCTTTTTTCAAGATCAAGGAGATGGACGCAATTTTTTTCAGTTTTTTGAAATGAAAATATAAATCGAAAACATTTTTCAATGAAAATACCAAAAATA
This sequence comes from Artemia sp. Kazakhstan ARC1039, assembly GCA_029168905.1. Taxonomy (NCBI): domain Eukaryota; kingdom Metazoa; phylum Arthropoda; class Branchiopoda; order Anostraca; family Artemiidae; genus Artemia; species Artemia sp. Kazakhstan ARC1039. The sequence goes on along the minus strand of JAQQPU010001790.1, from coordinate 64,368 downwards.
GGTATTTTAAAACCTAGAAGGAGACAAAAAAATCTAGGGGGTCCCCCACTCTATGAGACAAAACACATACATAACTACGACCCGTTATAGTATTTGTAAAATCTAATACTTTACCTGCAAAAAGATTCAGCCTTGGCATCCCTGGTTTGGAAAAGATACTAGCGAGCCAACATCTATGCTGCAGTCCACAGCGAGGAGAGGGAGGCAACTAAAAGCCTTCATAACAGGCTTTTTGCAAGCAAAAGAGATGCTTATGTATAGGGTCACCGAGAGGAAGATGTGGATGTTATATCCAGGGTCCTGGGTCTCTTTGGGACCTGGGCTCGGAACAGAAAAGAGAAGTTTTTTTTTAGCTTGACAACTTCGAATTCTAAGATTTTCAAGACTTCTATTCTTTTTTTACTTGACGATGACAGATGATCAAAAATGTAAGTGAAACTGCACAAACCTGACCTGCAGACAAGCCAAGAATGGTGCTTGCCTCCCTAAATTTGCCAACAGCTTTAAAAAATTACAGAATCGCAAGCAATTTTGTTTTAGAAGGGCACAATAATATTAGAAAATCTTTTAATAATTGACATGACAATTGATCAATCGAAAAAGGAAAGACCTTTGAATCCGTAACATCCGCCCCCCCCCCCAACGAAAGAAAAAAATCTTGTTTTTTGCACTGTTTTCCATTATTTCTTATATTTTCCATCTAATTCGCTCATTTTGTATTTTAAAGCAAATTAACATCGAAAGTAAATATTTATTAGCGACAGACTTCGTAGAACCTGAATCTCCAAAACGTTGGAAACCGACGGAAACGGAAAAGTCGATTTTAGAAACAATAATTTTGAAGTTAAGAACTTCACATGTGAAGCGTAAAAGGTTTTTAGAATAGAATATTTACATCTTTTAGAACTTTTTTTTTGTATAGATAACTTCCTTAGAAAATTCTTTTGACTGGAGTCTATAAAAGTTACCTATATTGACACGTCTAATAGAATTAGCCTTTCTGCTTGAGTAAAAAGAGAGGGATTAAAATCCGATTCACCTTCCTGCGGTCACCGATTACAGACCAAAAGGCCTTCGAAATCTTATATGTTCTAGCATTCCTCGGGAGTGGCATCAATTCACAAAATTTAGGTGAGGGGGGAGGGGGTATGTTTATCAAGGTCAAGAGAGGGGCAATTTTGCTGTTTTTTTTTATTTTTTAAATAAAAAAATACCAAAAAGTTATTTTTCGATT
>JAQQPU010001790.1:9438-26347 GCA_029168905.1 Artemia sp. Kazakhstan ARC1039 | reverse complement strand
AGATGGTTAGAGTTCTTCCTGATGAGTCTAATAGCTCAGATTTAATTTCTTGTGTTTCCAAAGAAAGATCAATTCCAACGTATTGGAATTTCTTTTCTCTGATAAGTTTTGTGACTTCAGTTCCCGAGTTAGTTAGCTGAATTAAACTAGAATTTTGAAATTCTTTATCAGCTTCTACAGCATCTTGGAAATAAAGTACTGTTGTGCCTGATTTTTGGACACTAAGCTCAGAGTTAACTCTGGCTACTTTTAGAATTGCTTTTCTGATTAATTCATGATATCTGTTACAAAAGATGTTCCGTTTTTCTTTTTAATTGATACATTATGGTAATTTGGGACAGTTGGGGAAGGTGGAAGCTCTGAAATTTTTCGTTTTCTTGCTGGTGACTCATTTTGTTGAATACTAGAATTTCTTGGGGTTGATTTTACGGGTACTTTTTCTTTGTTTTCTTTTGGGGCTTGTTGGCGCTTTTGGTTTGATTTTGGAGGTGATCGCAGCATCTTCGAAGCTTACTCAGCAAGGGAAGCGTTGATCCCTGCTCACCTGACCCCTGCAGTTTGAGGGATTTTACTCCCGGCAGGTACACCGGCGCTTGTGGCAGGGGACCACCCCCTCTTCTGCTTGCTTAATCAGTGAATCGACATTAGGATGCAGATTCACCGACTTTTTGGCTGAAATTCCAAATTCGCTCAAAAGAAAATTATATCCGCAACTCCGCAGCGGCAACAGCGACCAAGAAAATTCGCAATCAGGGAAACGTTGAAATCTCTAGAGAATTACACTTATATATCACCAATTAAAAACATATTAAACACAATAAAACTCCAAGGTAAGTAAGTATAATATAACACTTTAGGGTCTATTAATAACGAAAATAACACACTAGGTTTGAAAAAATGTCTGACTCGCAACTTGAGGCAATAATCCAAAATTTTAATTTCACAATAACACATGGGTTTGTTGATCCAGCACTATATTTATTGCATGTACTCATATTTGAAACATCCTGAAAAGCCTTACGAATAATTTGATAAATAATTGTAATTAATTTAATTTAAAAAAGACACAATCCCTTCCCTTAATCACGCTTATACAGTCTAATTGTATATATAACAAAAAAAAAGCCTTTTTAGAATTCTAGAATCCATGAAACCAGTATTTGCAAATCTTTGCTGACAAAAAAAAAGACAGCATTTGAATTGTATATATGTAAACTATTTGAACACAAGAATAATTAACATTGAATAATCATACATAAAATACAAATATAGTGGAAAACGTGAATTAAAGTGGAAACAACCCAGAAAATATGTTTAATGTAACTTTTTTTGTATATTGTAAAGTAATAATATTGCCATTATGATGTTCCCATCACAAATGGGCATCACTCTCTTCCCAAATATACTAATTACTACCATTGCAAATTCAATTCTGAGCCCTTAAAGGTATACCTAAAAGAAGGTCCTCGTAGCAGCATTTCTTGACTTCGAATCTGCTTTTGACAAAATATTAGAGAAGAAGCTATGTCAGATTTTAAAAACAATGGGCTTTCCAGACAAATTAAATCTCTGATTTCTTAATAATAGAACATTCAAAGTGAAGATCAATGAAGCTACATCCTCTATTTGTTTTGTAGACTCCATCAGGGTTTACTGCAAGGATCGCCACTTAGCCCACTTCTTTTCCTCCTCTTTCTATCTGAGCTCGAATTTTCAAGTGAGAGTTTAGGGCTAGCAGTCTTTGTAGATGACCTCACCATTTGGGAAGTAGGATACAGCAACAATGAAGCTATTGGAAAGTTAAACGGTGCTCTGAACGAACTAGTTCAATTCTCCAAGGCATTTGGAATGAGTGTTTCAGCCCAAAAACAAAAGCAATGATGTTCAATAACAAAAACATTTCCACTCCAATGGCTCAAATAATTATTGGGTGAGAGAGACTTGATTTAGTCAAAGAATGCAGATTACTGGGATTGAAAATAGACCGTCGATGGACTTGGAATAAACAAGTAGAGGTGATGAAAGAGGTCTGCCTGAAAAGGATTGTAATTCTAAAAAGACTTGCCTCTACAAAATGGGGAAACTCACCAACTGTATTGGGAACTTTTTACAAACAATATATAAGGCTAAAAATGGAGTATGGGATAGTTGCTTATGGCCATACCAATAAAAAAAAAACATGTCGAAATTGGAAACTATCCAGAACATGGCACTCCGACTGGCTCTTGGAATGTACCCACACACTTCTAGTGATCGTACCAGGAAGCTAGCAGTAGTTGTCCCTATAAGCGAGAGAATAGCCAAAGCCACTGTTAAATATTATACCAAGGCCCAAGCCTATGGGGAGCGGTACCCCATTTTTGCCCTTTGTCATGGGAGCGCTAGGCAGCAGAATAAAATCGGGATCGCATCATGGCCAGCTTTTTGAGCACTCTGTCCAAACTAGTCATTAGATATAAGTTCAGGTTGATTCTTTTAAGTTCCCTCCTCCATGGAAGTTTTGCCCACCAAATATCAGCTTAAAGCTTGTATAAGACAAAAAGGAGAATATCCCACATCAACTAATTATGGCTGAATTTTTAAGAAAAAAGGATACAGAGTTTAAAGATCATCTGAGCATTTATACTGATGGATCCCTAGTAGGGAATAAATCTGCCGCAGCAGCAATAATTCCACACACCTCTCTGTCCATTCAAAAGCCTCTCCCACTGAAATCCTCAGTTTTGACGGCTGAACTGGCAGCAATAGTTCAATCACTAAAGGCGGTCAAAAATATACCTCCCCATTTCAGCAAAGTAGCAATCTTCTCGGATTCTCAGACTGCTCTTAANCATTTCAGCAAAGTAGCAATCTTCTCGGATTCTCAGACTGCTCTTAAACTAATGAAAACCTTAACCTGGAACGCAAAGGACACTGATTTGCAGGAGATAAGAGAACAGCTTGATTATCTATATAAGATTGACATAGCAGTGACTTTCCAGCATATTCCTAGCCATGTAGGCATCCACTATAACAAAAAAAGTGGACATTCTTGCCGCAGAGACTGCAAAGTCGATCAACCCAGAGCTTGCTCAAAATTATTCAATCGTACTCAGAGATGCAATTAGAAATCGCCATCCTTATAGAAAGCCAACTCCTGCTTTGGCTCCAATTTTCAAAGAGTCTGAAATAAATCGGGCGTACTTTAAAGAAAAAAGCTTAGCAGTAATACTGAGAAGAGAAGAATTCAGATGGAAGCAGTATAGAGACCCAAATTGTAGACTCTGCAACCTGACTGAAGAAACTTTGAATGCACTGCAAGTACTCCTGGAATTTATAAACTGCATACCCTATCCCAAAATTTTAAACTTCCACTAGATATTAACCTGATTGTGGATGCTCCCTTGCCAGCTTCCATTGAAAAGAGGTTTTACAGAGAGGCAATTGATGTGTTAATGAATTTAGAGGTTCTTTGAGTGAGTAACTTCTTCCGAAGTATCGTAAATTTAAAGAAGAGGGGTTGACAAGCAGAAGAAGGGAAGGGTCCTGTCGCAAGAGCCGTAGAGGTACCTGCCGAGTTGACTCTTAAATTGCGGGGAAATGGTAGCAGGAACCTACGCTTCCCTTGTTTAGCCCTTATGAAAAAGCCAATTTTGTTTTCTCCCCCTCCCCCCTTGGAAGAACATAAATTTAATGCCATGGAGGAGAATCCACCAACTTGGAAGCCAGAAAGACACCAATTGATGGAGAAGTGATTTCTAACGAAGAAGAAGGAAAGTACAGTTAGAAGTCAAAAGGAGTCCATTTAGGATTCCAGGTGCTTTTTTTAAGAATAAGAAAAGCTTTTTCCTTATTTTTTGGGCTAATAAATCTGTAACTAAGTTCTACCATTTGAATCAAAATTCAATGTAAAGCCAAAATTTCATAGTCATTCATTCAAGCATGATCTCAAGAAGGAGTGTGCCATAACCACTCATTTAACTCAAATCCTTTCCCCACTGAGAGCTAACATTAAAAGTGATATCTCCACCCAGGTTAGTGGTATTACCTACAGAGTGGCGCACATTGAAAATTCCCTTCAGTCAGTGTGCTTTGTATAAACTGTTCAGGACCTAGTTGAACCTACACTGTCTACTGAAATGTCAAAACTTGCTATTGCCCCTTTAACAGAAACTAATGTTTGTCAAATTGCATGTTCTGAGTGTCGGAGTGTCATTTTGAAAGATGTTTGAACATTTTGGCATTTGGAAACCAATCCCACCCCACAGATGAATGCTGCAGTTTACCTACAAAATATTTGTCCCATGTTTATGGAGCTGACATTGGCGCCCCCCCCCCCCCAAAAAATATAGAAAGACTTAGGTATCGCCAACAAACCTCAGGTACCCACCCCTCCTCTCCTTTTCTATGCATCTCACAGAAATTCTTTGAAACTAATGGAAGTATCTGTTTCTATGGTGATAGCCCAAAGGATGGGCATGAAAAGTGCAAAGCCCTACTAGAAGAGTTGAAGTGCTTGCAAAAAAAAAGAAGTGGATTTTGTATTTTGGGAAGGTGCCATTGCCCCAAAAAAATATGCCTGGTGGAGCAATCCCTCCTACCACTCCAATGTCCCACTAATGGCAGTGCCTCCTTGTCCCCCTGTAAACAGTTCAAATGATTGTGATTCCCTAATAAACTTTTGCAACCCAATTATCCCTTTTTATAGTATACCAATGAGAATTTATGGAGGAGCAAAAACCTTCCTTAATTAGTTGGAATCAGATCTATTGAATAGTTCTAAAAAGTATTTCTTTTGTATCCATTATCGAAGAGGCACCTGAAAATAATTCTCAAACATCTGCCTCCTTCAGAACTTTTGAATGCTCAAGCAGTAGTGGCAACACTGGTGGTATGGGCAATGATGCCAATGGATGAAGAAGAAATTCCTCTGACCATGCTTCCAATGCCATCCTAAGGATATTAAGCACAAATGTTGATTGCATAACAAATAAGTTAAACGAATTAAAATCTGAAGTTGAAGAAAGTGAATTTGAAGTCATTTGTCTATGAGATATATGCCCAAAAATTTTAGTATCCCATTAGAAAATAGACTCATTGAACTAAGTGGGTATGCTACTACTAATAATAATAACTCACTGCAGCACCAAGCCGCCTAAGGCCAACTTAGCTATGCATGCTCCTCCTCGATCCCAATCTATTCAAAGCCTCCCTCTTTACACCCTCCCAGGAAGCTCCCATTTCCCTTAAATCTTTCTTTATGACATCCTCCAACCCCAAGTGCAGATATTCTGCTTTCCATTTAGCCTTAGACAGTTGACCAAAAAGGACAATCTTTGGTAATCTGTGATCCTTCATTTTTTATTTTATTTTTTATTTTTTTAATTTTTTTTTTTTTTGTATTCTTTCATTTAAATAGCTGTTATAGCACTAAAAAATAAATGCTAATCATGCTACTTTTACAATCACAAAAGAAATCAAAAATTAGAGAAGAAAAAACTCACTTGCTAAATATGCCACAAAGGAGCATACAAATCTGTTTGTACAGCACTTAACATGTCATAGTTTATTTTGATGCCTAGTAATTCCGCTGATCTGTGCAGATGGTAGAAAAATAGATTGGTGTTTCTTGTTTGCTAATAGCTTTATCCCAAATTTCATTATTAAATCATGTCTTTGAGCAAATAATGTGGGCAAGTTCGTGAGCACTTTCATAGTTGCTGATGAAGCAGGCTCCAAGTACTATTTTAGTAGCATGTTTTTGTGCATCTTTTAGTTCTGCTGACATGTAAGCAGGGTTTTGAGTGACAGCAACACTTGAGTATAGGCCTGATGTAGGTTGTATATGCCAGTAGGAGTTGGCAATCTGAGAAACCCAACTTGCACATACTTGTTAAACTCACGATTGAGAAGTGACCTTTGCATACAATATTTTCTACATGCAGTTTAAATGAGCAATCACGTGTAAATGTTACACCTAGGATTGCTGCAGAGAAAACAGTTGGAAATAGAATATCTAAGGTTATAATGTCCCACTTGAGTGGATTGAATTGTAGAATTTCTTATTTCTGATCATTCACTTGTAGGCCATTTGATTGACAATTGCTGATGAAGTCTGTGAAGAACGTCTGGTCAAACTGCTTCTTTGCTACCATATCCTTTACTGTGTACTTGAGAAGTGCACACAAGTTGTCAACAAACTTAAAATGCTCTTCAAATTCTGGTAGAATTGGGTTGATGATGGCAAGGAGTTAAAGGGCAACTAGTTTTGTTCCTTGGGGTCAGCTGCAGGTTAATTCTGAGCTACTCAGACCACGTATCTTCAGCAAACAAAGGATAAACTGATTGCTGTCTCCCCTGCAGAAACTCTCACTTATAGTAGTATTATACTTTTAGCCCCCATCTTCTTCAGATTTTTTAATGTGGTCAGTTGTTTTTTAAGGTCAAATGCTTTTCTGTAGTAAACCAAAAGTAAGCATTTACCCCCTGGGAAAAAAAAACACCCGCGGAAAATTGGGTTTTCTAAATTTGAGAATTTTATTTGAGTTTTTTTTTTTTTAGTTTTTTAGTTTTTAGTTTTGTTGAGAAGTGGTAAGGAAAAAAAAAAGAGAAATTTACACCCCATAAGTATCTTAAAAACTTGGAAAAGAAACCACAAATCCATTTTAGTTGAAAATACTTCCATATGAAGTTCTGCAGTTTTTGGCAGTAGCAGGTGCCAAATTAATAAAAAAAAAGAAGAAAAAATTATGGCTGAAAAATCATCAAAATTAATCTAAAAACATGGCACCAAAAACTTTAAGGATGTTTATCTTTCCTTTGAAAGCATAGTTGGCTTTGGGAACCAACAAATTCTTATTGTTTAAGTTTTTACAGACAAAAGCATTGCCAATTCTGTGAATTAGCTATTCTTATCTTCCAAATGTAAAACTACCACAAATCACCATTAATAAATAAATGAAACCCAAAATGAACAGAAATTACAATAGATAACCTAATCAAACTCAAAACGAGCAAAAATTCAAAGGAGTAGGCTTACAACTCCCATGTCTTCTCAAGGCCAAAACATAATTTACACTTTACTATTAAATTATGTTCTGGTCTTGAGAAGGCATGGGGGTTGTCAGCCATACTTATGTTAATTTTTGCTCGTTTTTTGAGCCATCTCAGCCTTCTCAAGTGGGTATACACTCTTCACAAATTTGGATAGAGGTAGATGGGGTGTTGCAGTTTATGTGTGCAATGACATTGATGTTACTTGTGTCCTTCTCCAGTGCAATTATGAACCATGGATTGAGAATGTGTTTGTGAAACTGGCTTTGCTGGATGAAAACTTTCTAATCGAATGTGTATACTGCAGCCCCTCTGTCCCTGATAGAAAATTGTGTGAAATTCCCTTGCTAATCGTATTTTGGATGCTAAATCCATAAGAGCTGATAACTTGGTAGTCACTAGAAATTTGAATATGCCTGGAGTTAATTGGGCTGAGAGAAGTGGATTTTCCTCATTTAGCACCCCATATGCCATCCCTGAATAATAATTTCCCTTTTCAGTCTGTTAACACCCCAACTTGGAGTGTTCCTAATCAAATGCCCAGTATTCTGGACTTAGTCATCATGGACTGCAGCAAAAAAACTATTAAGAAATGAGCTTCTCCCCTCCCCTAGCTTCTAGTAACCATAAGTGTGTAGTCTCAACTTTTCTGTTAAACCCCAGGAAGAGAGAGTGCATAAAGAGAAAATATTTTTGTTGCAAGGGACATTTGGACAAATCTAAGTGGGGATCTCCTCTGCCCCCCCCTCCCATGTATACATATGCATGAGTAATAATTCGCAAAAATATAGGGGACAGGCCATCACTTGGTATCCCATTTCCACCCTAAGCGGGGTCAGAAGGGGTAAAAATACCACTTTTTGTATTATAATAATATAATACACGATTGATAAAAAATGGGGAAATGGGGCAGAAATGATGAGATTTTCCAATTCTGATTTCACTTTTGACCTCCTTGGACTTGAATTTACTAGGAAACTGCGTTTCAATTATATATTCTTCAATTATGTATTATTTTATTATAATGCCGCTAATGGTATTTTTATCCCTTCTTACATAACCTAAGGTGGAAACCGGGTACTAAGTGATATAATTTTTCAATTCTGATGCCATTTTTGGTCTCTCTGGACTTGAATTAACAGGAAACGACTTTTTAATCCTGAAAATATTGCAGAAATTTTAATTTGAATTTTTTGGGATTGTCAGAAGTTGAATTTTTCAGAAATTTGAATACCCCTGTAAAAGGGGTATTTTGCATGGCCAATTTGGATATATTATTAAGCAAATTTCTCTGAATATTTTTGTGCCAAAAACATTTCTGTTTCTCAAATGCTGAGGTTTGGCCTTTTTTATTGTATTTTACTGGATTATTAATATCTTCTGACGGCAAGGAATAGTACTCAAGAATGAGGATTAACCATGCCTTAATAGCTGAAAAATAACCCCTAAAATTGTAGTCATGGCATGGATTATAAGAGAGCTATAAATTAAAAGTAATGAAGGGAGAAAGATTCAGTGAGAGGTGAACAATTACCTTCAGCTTAAACTTGTGAAGGATCTCCTTTGCCTTCAAATCAATCAAAACAATCATTTGAGAAAATTTGAACCTAAAACATGCTTCTGATGCATTACATCCTGAACCTTCTATGGAAAATCTTCACATCCCTCTATAGGTTGAAACTGTGTGCATTTGTAAAATTGAAATACATTTACACAATCAGAGAGGACGCTTTTCTCTTTCACCCCTCCCTCATCATACATTTATGATTTTAATGTCATTGGGTCTTGTTTTTGTCATATCTTTTTCTTTTCCTTCCTTTTTTTAAATAAAAGATATGCAGGTAATAATCTTCCAACTGAACTGTGTGAAGTACTGTTAGCACTAAATTCAAACATGTCTGAAAATGCAAATGGTAAAAAATACATTAAGTCAAACTACTGCACAACAAAGTTTAAAAACACATCAAAATGTATCTCCTCTTAGGTACAGCTGATATGAATCTCATCTTCTATAGTAAGATAGATTTGTTTTTGTTTCGTTAAAGGCTGTTGTTTGGGCCTGATTGATTTTGTTTGTTTGTCAATGATTTTCCTGATGTATTTCGTCACTCCGCTGTCAAACTGTTTGCGGACGATGTAAAACTGTATAGAAGTGTCACCTCCCCAGTAGACATCGCCCTTATTCGAGAGGATCTGGATGCTCTAAATGATTGGTGTAAATTCAACTCCATATTTGTAAACCATCAAAAATGTTCCGTACTTCATTACTTTTCGAAAAGCTCGACTTATAGATTTTTTCTTGGTGATACACCTGTTTCATCTGCGGATTCAGTAAGGGATTTAGGTATTCACTTTGATAACCAGTTGAAGTTTCACAAGCATGTGTCAACAATTTCGTGAAATGCTAATTATAGTCTGCTTCGAATCAAGAGAAGTTTCAGGAAATTTAACCTTCAAACTTTTTTGACACTATACAAAACAAGAGTACACCCAGTGGTAGAATATTGTTCCTCTGTGTGGTATCCGACATGGAAATGTGACTCGCTGCAAATTGAAAAGGTTCAACATCGGGCGTCAAAGTTTGTGCCATATTTGAGTTATTTACCGTATCAGCGTCGACTGCAATGTTTGGGACTTCCTTCCCTGGAGTTTTGATGGGACAGGATTGACCTGATCAATACGCTCCGGTATGAAGGGTGTCGATAATGTGGACTGGGCTAATTTCTTCAAACTTAGTCATTACTCAGCCGCTCGACAAAACTCGTATAAATTGTATCAGCCGTGAGTCCATAAGAAAATAGGTCAATGTAGCTTTATTAACCGAGCAACAAAACTTTGAAATAGTTTACCTGATACTGTAGTTTCTGTGCAAACGGTGTAAATATTTAAGAGTGCTCTTGTTGAAACTGAGTTCTATGGGAAACAGTTTCTTTAATGTAGTTAGTTCTGTAGTTGTTTTTTACTGAAGAATATTTTTGTTTTTTATTTTTTGTTTTGTTTTGCAGTGTTGCCGTTTGAGCTGTCATTTCTTGTGTTTGTATTGCAGCAAGCCTATGGCTTTCTCCTGTATTGAATAAAATAATAAAAAAATTGTTGTTTGTCTTTGTTTGTGTAATTCTTTTCATGTGGGTGAAATTTCCAGTATTTAAGACCTACAAAGGCTATAGGAAAACTGGGTGTGCTCTTTTCTTTCTTTCTTTTATGTGTGAAGGCCATTTTCTGCTTAAAAACCTTTACCTGTAAAAATATGGACATTTCTAAGCATTAAAGGGGAGATGGGGTTATGAAATCACCATTAAGCTTTGATAAGTTAGGATTAGTTACTTAAACAAACTAAGAACAATCACAATACCAAAGGCCTCATTTGTTGCAGATCATTGTAAAATAGCTGATTCTGTTCTGTATTGATCAAGCTTAGCTCTAACTTGGATAAAGCAATAGACTGAATAATTGAAGTTTGAAGGTATAATCTGGTTTTAAAAGTTGATAAGAGGATAACCATCACTATTGAGTGACTTTTGCTGCACTGAAAGATGAATTACAACATCAGGGTGTGCTTTCACAACTAAATGGGTTTAGGAGATTGTTAGGGGGGCCGAGGCTTAAAAGGGTGTACTTATTGCTACAAATATCTAGCATTTTTTTCCAAGATTTCCCCATTTGTTTTGTTTTTTTTTTTGGGGGGGGGGGGGGTATTTTCAACTATAATATTTTTAAGATTGATGTGGAATTTCCAATCCTAACTTAAAAAAGTTAAGATTAGTCTTGTTTCTTTCTTTTTTACTTGTTTATGTGAAAATATTTTTTTTTTTCAGCCTTTGGTGCAGCTTATGGAACAGCAAAATCAGGAACCGGTATTGCAGCCATGTCGGTTATGCGACCTGAGCTGATTATGAAAAGTATCATTCCAGTGGTCATGGCTGGTATTATTGCTATTTATGGGCTGGTAGTTGCAGTCTTAATTGCTGGTAAACTGAAATCACCTAGTGATGGTTACACGCTTTATAAGTAAGCTTTCATTTAATTTTTATTTATGTGTGTAGAGGAGGAAAAGAGGTAAACAATGAAATTGCCAAAAATAAGCAAGTGCTTTTCATTTTATCTTAACTTTTGTACAAACCATCTTCCTTTTGAAAAAATACTCTAGACAGTAAAGCCTAGCAGGATAAGTAGCAATGATTTAAAAGGCTAAATATAATGGAAAACAACATGACAATTTGGCTGGACACTATGGGTCATGTCAGAAAACTGGGGTTGCCAAGTTGTAAGATGACTTAATCCAGTTTCTATGGGCCTTAAGTCACGTAGATCTCCAAGACCTACCAATGGTAGGGGACATATTACTAGCGTAAATGTTGTTAAGGAACTCAGAGATCATCATAAAAATAAACATTGAATTTTAGTAGAATAATAACGCTTATGTTATTACTTATCTAAAACACCAGTACTTTCAGAAGATCTCTGTAAAGATTTGAGTCATTTACTTTGCATATGTAGATGGGATGGGTGTCATTTGTTTTGACCATTCTGCCTGCCACTCACAAATATTTTTTAACTGCACAGTAAAGGCCTTTTCTTTTGACGTTTTTGATCAACATTTTTGATCAACAATCTGTTCTGGCATTACGTTGTTAATTTACAATCATGTTTTGACTTCCAACAAAGGTTTTATTGATCACAATTTTGGACAAAAACGACTAACAGTTGAAATCGTTGTTTGTCAACCTTGTTGGTCAAATTAAGCTGGAAATTTCTAGGCAGAATATTACGAGTATGCTAGAAAAAAAAGTTTTAAAATTTTAAAAGAGAAAAACCTTACTATGCCACGAAGGTCGTTATATTTATTAGAAGGTTCATCTCCTATCTAAAGCAAGACACGAGAAGATATTTTCTTTTGAATCATCTAACCCTTTCCCCTCCAAAAGGCACCTCCAAATCTTATAGGAAATAGTATAGTAATGTTAAATTGGTTTTGGAAATTATTGCTATTTATTTCCAAGAATCTTTCCAGTGTTCACTATGTTTAGTTGTGTATTTGCAATTAGAATTTCCAAACTTAGACAGCTTTGTCCTATAACTGGGAAACGTCCATATTGTACTGTCAGCCTGAAAAGAAAGGAAACAAAATTGACAAATAATTGAGATATTGAGGCACCATCTCTGGTGAAATATTACCTTTGTCAGTTACATGCCAAGCAGTTGAAAGCCAGGACACACCTTTCTCTTGTGTTCACTATATAAACGTTTTAATTGAGCTCTTTTTGTCTGGGTATTTTCCTTCTTAAACCAAAGGTAGACTGAACCCCATTTTCAGGCCACCTCACATCTAGCACGGAGTTGGACACAGGGGGGAGCATATTATTGTTTTGAGTACCTTTGTTCAACCATGCTATTCTGTTGTGTCCTAATTTTGAAGAACCTGTGTCCAGCACACTAGGAACCTGTTGGTGAAAACGCTTCAAAGTTTTGCTGGATTAAACATGGAGAAGTTGAAAAGAATTTTGTCAATCTCACATAAAAAAATTCTTCAAACCCAGTGCCTGAAAACGGGATTCTAGATATAGGCCTGTGTATATGTATATATGTATAATAGGTATGGTGGTTGGACTCGATGAAGACACATCTTAGATGCACAGGATTTTATAAAGTCTGGGAAGGCTTATTTCTGTAATCTATGGTAATTAAATACGAAAATTTGGCATCCAAATCCATAGAAAATACATCAACCCAAAACACTTTGTCTACTTCTGTGCTTATTGTTGTATAGAGTTTAAGAAATACAAGCTAAAATTACAGAAATTAATTATAATACGGTAATGGCAGGAAGAAGCATTTGAAGCATGGCTGGAGGCACGAAAGGGTACATATCTGCAAAAGACAAGGAATAATCCCCTGGCAACGTCATTTTAAAGATGGTTTGACTTATTTTAGGCGGGAGGAGGTCCAACTGCAGAAACTTCTAACTGTTAGATATTGGAAATATGCATAGCCTATGATAACTGATAAAACAAATTGAACCCACAGCTCATGGTGAGTCATAAACTGAAGGGCTGTAAAGTGAGCTGCTTCGTATATGCCAGAAACACCAAGGTATGAAAGGATATATGTACATAAAACCAGATTGAGGCTCTTATGTACTGGATACAGAACTGGCAGCACAATGTGGTGCACATCTATGACAGTCAGTGTGTCACTCTTCGTCATAACTTTTATATTCTTTTTTTTTCTATTTTAAGAGGGGTTGCATGTAGGGAAAAATTTCATAATCCTTTGGGTTAAATCGGTGTTAAATTAACCACGTAAGAGTTTTTAACATTATTTAAAATTGTGTGGGGAAAATAGGGATTTTCCATAATGACACTGTTCATAAACGTTTCTGAAGTGGAAAATTATTTATGTTTAATTGAAATGCCGCTTAGATGTGAATAAATTTTGATACTTCAGTTTGATTTGACTTTTTAAAGCTGTGCCTAAAAATGTCTTAAAAAAGAAAAAAAAAGGTGGCCATCCAGACTTGTGATTGAAAGCCAAGAACGCGTGTTCAGGGTGGTTTCAAGGTAAAGTACAAAACAATAAAAAAACAAGCCTACTATATTTAATACGTTATAAGTTTGTTCCAGCAACAGCTGCAGCCATGACATAGCTTCATTTGATGGCTATCCTCGGAATGGGAATCATTTTGAATAAACATTGCCCTCTTGTTAATTACTAATGGGAAAAAGGCTATAGTAAAAACAGGTATAAATTCATGTGAGGCGGGTGGAGAACAACTCCCACCTCCAGACCTCTTCCTGCCCCTATCCATACCTTATTTTGCCCCAAGGTTTTTGCTTGCCTACTCAAACATAGATAATTCTTATGATTCTATTTGAGGTTGTAATTCTGTCATTTTTAACTATATATACTATATTGACCAATTAATATAAATTCCCTTTAACATAATTTGGCTTATGTCTACCTTCAATTGTATTTTCGCTTATTTATCCCACTTAAGGCAGGGGTGCCTAAAGTGGGCATTCTAATCTTTTTGTTCTATGTACTTTGTGACCAATTTAAGATCTCCTAACACTATTTGGCTTAGTTCTACCCTATATTGGGTTTTTGTTCAGTTGTATCAATTGACGAAAATTCGGGGGTAGGGTTACAAATTTGTATTTTTTTTTCCAATTTTTACATGAAAATACCAAAAAAAGGGAATTTTTGATATAAAAAAAAAAAAAATCCAAAAAAGGTATCTTTCAAGATCTAAGGATCACAGGCCCCACTGCCTTCTTCAATAGACGCCACTGTTTTTGCCCATTCACCCCACTTACAGCCGTTATTGTTTCGCTGGCTTTTTGTCACATTGCTTTTTATGGTAATTCGTGCGTTTAGCCCTTGCATGGCATATTTTGTTCTGTTTTTCTCTGTTAGCGACAGTATTGAGATTTGAATAGCCTATCTCCATCCCAGCTGTTTCAAAACGATCTTGCAAAATGAGTTTAACTGGTTGCTTAGGCTGCAAAGGAGTGCACTCACATCATACTTTTGGTGTGTATAAATCTTTTTTTGAGGGGAGAGGGCTTACTTCTGAATATACAAAGTCAATATCTCAAGGAATTAAAAAAATGGTGTTTGTTAATTTGGCCATGTTAAACTTAGAAGTAACAAGTAATAAAAAAAAACAACAGATTTATGCGAATTTCGGAAAAAGCGCTTGAAAACCCTTCAAAAACGGTGGCAGATCAAAATAGAAAGGATAGCGTTGGAATCACTAGCATAGAACACCCATGACAACCGGGGTTTTCAGCCATCCATCTTAAAAATTGGATGAAAACCATGTTTTAACTTGTGTAGCGCTTATGTCCCTTTTTTTAGCCAGTGGTAGCAGGCTACTGGGGCATTTAATACTACGTGCTTTTTAAAAACCCGTCTTAATAGCGTTAAAAGGAATTGCAATTTTTCAAAAAAAAATTCTTTTTTGGTGTGTTTATGTCTCTTTATGCAATGTGGTATTATGGCACTGACTGTATATATTAATGGACTTTTTGTAAATTTTAGCTTTGACAAACCAAATTTTTCCTTTTTAGCGGATTTTTGCATCTTGGCGCAGGTCTGGCTGTGGGCCTTAGTGGATTAGCAGCTGGGTTTGCTGTTGGTATTGTAGGTGATGCTGGGGTGCGTGGCACTGCTCAGCAGCCACGACTGTTCGTCGGTATGATTCTTATCTTAATTTTTGCTGAAGTCTTGGGTCTCTACGGCTTGATTGTTGCCATCTACATGTACACAAAGTAGATTGAAAGATTATTACCAGGATGAGTGTTGTGCGTGATTGTTCAGTATTTTTAATTTACAAACTACTTGCGCTGTTTGAATGAATACATCGTTGAATTTGACGTATCCGTATGGGCGCTGTCCCTTTTGGTCTCGAGTTGCAGTTTTTGTGATAGCTATTGAATAAATAGTATGAATAAAATGCTACACCATCTATTTCTTTACATCTGGTAGAAAAATTAACCGGAATGGACTACATTATATCAGCATATCTTAAATTTTAGATGTAAAATTGTGTTATGTGTTCTTGCTCTTATATTTTCTTTCGAATGTAAGCTTCTTCCTTCTTCTTTTAGACCTTTTTCAAAGCCTATCATATTTGTATTTGATTAGTGGCATTTATTTTTAAATTACCAATCCTTATTTTATACAAATTTCAAACTTTAGAGCAAGAGGTCCAGTGCTGTTTGTGTAGCGTCAATGTTGTAGGGTAGCCAGATTAATTTATACTGAATCCGTTTGGTGTTATTTGTCAAATCAGTACTTCTATTTTGTTTTTGTTTTTTCTTCAATTTGCATTCCTCATCTGATTTTATGTGTCTGCGTTTTAAAATATTGCAACTTGGTCAATAAATTGCGTTCTGAATGTTGGAGTTTTGCAAATGTTCAGGTTTTTTTTTTTTTACAATATAAAATACAAAAGAAACGGATCAACATTGGAATAAGATACGGTAAATAGGATTGTGATGTTATATACCGGAATGGGCAACCGTATAAATTTTTACCAGAATTTAAATTGGCAAAAATTCTTACACTTGTGACCTTTCTATGTCGTATTGCTTACTAATGATAGTTACCGTTTTTTAGTTATTTCCATTCTTATGGACTAATTTTTTCTAAAATACAATAGTTTTGTGTAATGGTTTTTAGAAGTCTAACTTTAAGATAAAAAGAAACTGATAATGGCTCAATTTTATGTCCAGAAATCAACCAACTGTCTAAGACACCTCAAATTATATTTCCAACTCTTATTGTAATTCTCCTGCAAATTTTCGTCTTGATCATTTTTTTTCGCAAGAAAGGGAAGGGTAAAATCTTTTGTTTGAGGTTTGGCTAAATAAATTAGCTTGATGATTTCAATGAGTATTTTGTGATATCATAATCTAGTTTTTTTATGAGTTTGAGTTTCCTCTCGTCGGTTTTCTATACTCTTTGTCTCATCTCAGGATAGCGATTTGATGCCTTTACATAGGATTTAAACTCTCTGAGAGAAATTTAAAAACCATAGCCTAAAGATAAATTGCTTGTGTTTAAACTTGTTGTTGAGCCTTCCGCCCATTCTCGCTCCCTTAAGGTTAATATTCTATGCTTTGGTTATTTTATGGGCTAAAAAAAAAACATCTACAGGACTCAAAGAAAAGCTCAGATTTTTGAGGTTTTATTCAGTAAAACTACTGCATCATGCATTTTTCAGGCTAAGCTAGGCACCATCCAAATGCACTGTCTGGTCAAAGGAAGCTTAAGTAGGATTGATTTCATCAAGAAAACGAACTACCAGTCTGTTAGTCACTGAAAAGTAATAAACTTCATGGGTTACTAAGGAACGTTACGTATATATATATAA
>JAQQPU010001789.1:56052-70466 GCA_029168905.1 Artemia sp. Kazakhstan ARC1039 | reverse complement strand
CATAATATAGAATTTAATACTGGAAAGTGAAGTAACCTCCCCCTTGACGTAATCTATATAATTTGAGATTACATAGCAGCGAATTGATGATAATTTGCTGTGTTGAGTAACTAATATCTAGGACGTAGATATTATATTTTGCGAAGTGGACTATTTGGCCCTGCATGATTTGTAAAAAAGATACATTATTCGGGTATTTGAATGAATTTACTTAATGTTTTCTCCCATAATATTTGCGTGTTTTTGCTTCGGAGCTTTATTTTAGGGCAAATTATTGTATTTGTCACTAGAGTACTGATCATATGGTCTAACCATATCTCATGAAACCACGGTATTAGCTTAGTTTTTGGATTTATGTCTGACATAAAGCAAGACAAGTTCGAGATATCTCAGAAAATGAAAAGGAATTACTTGATTTAGATAATCAACTAGAGTAAAATCACCGCAGTAAACCAAATACAAAACTTTTGCAACATTTATTTAAACAGAATTCATCAAGGAATGGCCTTAAGAATTCATCAGTAGGTAGGACGTCATTTTTACCAGCCGGTAAGATGCCAAGTTTATACCCATTGTATACATTTGTGTAGTCCTCAAAAACACAAATATCCCCAAATGAGTCACAAGGGAAGCGCAATTTATTTGAGCCCCGGTGTCAAATTGAATTTGTTTTCCTGGAAGGAGAGCATTCGAATCAGAATACAGCTTATTCTAAGCTGAGACGGTCGAAGAATACACCATGCGGTGATGTGGTGCGTAAAAACAAATTATAGAGACAAGTGGATAAGAGGACCGAGAGAGAGACATAGAGGAATATGAAGAAGCTCAGCCCTAAGAGTTATGGCCAGTTAGGACAGAAAATATTCATCATATGAATTATTTATTCAAAGTGACCGAATAGTCGCAAAAGTTTAGCCTCAGGCCTGAGTCACCGACCATGAAAAAAAGTTCGGATTCGGCACAACAGTTAATAATTTCCACAAGAGAAGAAAGAGGAAATGGATGGAAACGAAAGATATCAAAAATAGGAATCGAATAGAAAAGAAAGTGAACAAAGAGAGGAGGTAGACAGGAAGAATAGGAGACAAATTATGGGATTTCTTGCAGGAAGACACTCCCAGGCGACATAATAGTCGCCGATAATAGATTAAATGCGTATTATACATCTTCAACCAATGAAGGAAATTTATGATATAAATCTTTGTAACTACAACTAAATAAAAAACAAAAGAATAACGCTGAAACGAACGAATGGTCAAGGAAACATCGGGTGAAAAAAAAAATCAACCCAAGCTCAATCACAAATAAAAAACTGTATTTGCTGCACTGTCGATTTACTACTCAGAAAACTTAAAAAATTGAAAGAAACCATTTTCAAAAAATCAACTGTCACCTGAACACTTTAAAAAATGATTTAGAAGCAAAAAAAAAAGAAATACAAAGAAATAAATTTGTTTGTTCTGACTAGGAGTTTGACTCAAGTTTATTCAAGTAAATATAAATATGCCCCTCGAAGGTTCTTCAGACAGAAAACCTTCTGATATACACACAGTGGAAGTGTGCTTGATCGCAAGGTGTGAACTGGTATCATGTTGATGTCGGTACCAGCCCAAGTCTGCGTGAAGTAATTACTCACAGTCCTTAGTCCCAGCTTGTTATATGTGTGCACTTCTACTACTATGATAATTCAACCCCCAAGAACACAAAAAAAAAAATACGAAGAAATTAAAGTGTGAAAGTTTATACTGTACGATATTCTACACCAAAGGCGGAATTTAGTTAAAATGTTTCAAAAGCCCTTCTTTTCTTTATTTTTTTTTCCCTTGTGATACTTTGTTTTTTTCTGCTCAATTTTGCACATGGGGGAAATTTTTCGGTTGAAAATTGTTCACAGGGGGAATATTCCAGGCACAGGGGAATTAGCCGGACACCATCACACATACCCCCTTTCATAATAATAAAATCTATGTGTAAGGAGAGGCATAGTTTACATCCCTTGCCCCGGAATATGTGAGATCTCATGTAATCTGAAGAGGCGTCCTTACTGTATCTTTTCACTACTGTAAACAAAATGGCTCCCTAATATCTTTGACGGTTGAATGAGGGGCGGGGACCTAAGAAGGGCGTGGAAGGGTGCTGGCTGCCCTCTGATCTCTTTTGACTCTTAAAAACCTCACTGCAACCTTCAAATTCCATTCAAATGAGCCCCTTCAAAGTTCCTATGATCACTCCTTCCATAGAAAGGGGTCTGGTGAAAATAAAAATATAATAAACAACACATATAAGCCATCCTGCTCTTTACTTAATAAATATTATCGCGGTGGCCAATTCTGATTCTCAATGTAGAAACAATCATTTCCTCTTTTTGATCCATTCCTGATATATTGCATCTGTGCCATTTGGATAATCGTGATGCACCTAATCTCTCCTGATAGAAGTAGTAGAAGTAGCAGCGGCTCTAAAAGTTACAATTTAGTGCCCGATTCCGCTCCTGAGATACTGCATGTGCGCTATTTTGATAGCCTGGATGCAATTAAAATGTTTTAATTCAGTTCTATAGTAGTAATAGCAGCAGGAGTAGAAGTAGCAGTAGCTCTGAAGGTTTCAATTTAATACTCTCAGCCGTTCCTGATATATTGGTGATCCACACTTTCGACAACCAGCGGGCACCTAGTGCCTGTTCATTTAGCTTTAAAACTCCAAGCCTGGTGATGGTGGCCTGGTGATGCAGCAAGTTATTAGTAGTAGTAAAAGTTTGAAAATTATTTTGAAAATGGCCTAAAAGAAGAAGAATAACATATTCGATTCATAAGCTGATACATAGCATGCAGATATGTGCTCATAATTTGGCATAGCCTGCTCTCAAACTGGTCTCAAAGCTAGTCAGGGTGTACTCTCAATTGTTGCTTAGGAACTCCACAAGATTTTGCTGGATAAAATGCTATATAGGTTTGTAAGCCGTGGTCAGGTCACACCCGTCATGATTGACACATACCTTGACCCGCGTCTGAGGAAAATGTATATCTCCCCTGACGACCTTCCCCAAACAGAGAGTAAAACAGAAAGAGATATGGAGTTGCCTTTGCTGGCTGCTCAATCTGTATCGGTAGATGCAAGTACCATGCCAGTTCCTGTGATTCAGACACAAGGGTATCAAGCCAGTTTTTTGGGTTCACACGATGAAGTTTTAGTAGTCGAAGTTAGACAGGCTTTTCCAGCATGAATCTATCATGGCTCTAATAATTTTCAATTGAGAGTCTAAAGTTCCAAAAAGAATTAGTCCACTGTGCGAAGTTATACCTGTGCGAAGTTACCACACAGTAGTCCACAGTTACCACAGTAGTCCACAGTGCGAAGTAACAAATACCTTTGCGAAGCTACCACAAAATTAATTTACGCGGCCACCACCAGTAACCCTTCTGAGAGTGTTTTCCAAGGATGGTGAACTAATCACAGAAAAATGGAAATGACCCTCAGTTATAACATTGACTTGTTGCTTTTCTTTAGTCCGGTAGTTTAGTTTTCTTTGTCCTAAGGTCGCGTAATTTAAAATCTTGGTTTTCGTGATATTCATTTATATAATCGAAGATTTTTTATTGTTTCAATTTATATTACTCGAGGTTTGAAAAAATAACTGTGCAAAATACTCTTTAATTATAATTTATATTATTAGACTTTGGTAAAACCAAGAGTTAATCTGAGAAAAGACCTGATTCAAAATATCGATTTCGATGTTTGGATAACCGAAAATAAAAATTATCAATACATCAATCAAATTAGCGTCAAACGAATATTAGTAGAAATGTGAAAACAATACCCTTTGGTCAAATGAATTTTCACCTAGGCATTCACAGAAAGTTCCAACTTAATACTCTAAGCGCTTTCTGTAAAACTGCCTGTTTATTCCCTGTTAATCCCTGAAGAGATCCCTGATGTGCCCAGTTTGACATTCTTATTTACTCTTAAAACTCTGGTTGAATTTTCTTTTGCAAGTCTATTTGCCAATTATCTTTAGTCACAACAGAAAATGTACTAGAAGCAATTTATTAAGAGGATACTCTTTTTAACCTTCATAAATAAGTACCAATGTAGAGGCTGCATGGGTCTTCTGTTGGGGTTATTACCAGACCCATCATTTTCTTACACACATTAAGGGGCAAACATAAAAAATTATATATATTTGGACTCAGCATAAAAAGCCAATTCTTTTTATATATTTATTGTTATCAAAATTCTTTTTTTAGAGTTTTGGTTACTATTGGGCCGAGTTACTCCTTACTTACAGTTTCGTTACCACAAACTGTTTGATTGAAAAAGCCACAATAGCTTTTTTTTTTATTTTCCATACTAAAAACGGAGGGGGGGGGGTAACACCTTAAATCTTTATTCTTGTTATAAAGGGCAGAAGAAAACCATAGCTCGGACTTTAGCCTATTTTATTCCTTGCTGTTGAAATTTCGCGAAAAACAGTGAAACATAAAATAGGTGAAACCAATGCAAAAGCAATAGTTTCGCTGGAAAATAACATAATTTAGGTCAGAAACAGATTTTACTTTCTTAGTTTAAATTGGGCCCCTTTTGCAAAACTACGAAACGTTAATAAATTTCACATTTCGCCATATTCGTTTTAGGTAATCCATTTGGATTATTGACAAAGATGGGTTTTTTTCAGCCAATTATCAAGGGCAAACAAAAACAGGCTAGTCTTGATTAGGGTGGGATGATGTCTTGAGAAAATATTTAAGGAAAACGGGAACTTCTCATCAGGGTATAAAGAGGGAGCCTTTGAATAGACTGGTGATATAGGAGAAGCGTGCGTAGCTGCGTTGGCCTCAGGCGGTTCGGTGCTGCAGTGAGTTATTATTATTAGTAGAAGTATACTTTTGGACTTATGGTCCCAAATTTATCGAATCAATGAAATAATCGTGTCTCAGCACCTTGTTTCAACTGCAAGATGGATGCAGTAGCCTAGAGTGATTCCACATTTCACACTTTATCATTTCCCTCGAAAGGATAAAGTTTTACCAGTCGGTCTAATCTGTTTCCTTCTCTCTTCTTTTGTTCTCAAGAGTTAAATTACAATAGTAAAACATAATGGAAGAGGATATGATAAGTTTATACAAACTAAAGACAACAAACGAAAGAAAAGATAAATGTGAAAAATAGGCGAATGACAAAATTGAGGATTAAAACACCAATATATTATCATAGACAGCGCAATAGCGCTGTCTAAGTAAAGAACGATGTTGGCACAATGTATTGTTTTTATTTATTTATTTTTTTCTTTTTTTTTGATTTCTTAGTCTTAGACCAGGACACTTCGTAACAAAGGAGTTGTCATAGAAACTTCGAAAAAGGCTCATTCGATTGGAAATTGGAGTGGCTTGTGCCTTTTTTAATAGTTGAAAGTGATTGGGAGGCAACTAACACCCCTTCCACGCCCACCATTTCCCCAAACACATCCAATCAAAATTTTTAGATGGCCATTTTGTTCAACGTAATTGAAATTTCTGGAAATTAGGTCTTTGAGGATGACAACCCCCACCCCACAGCCCTCGGGGTAAGGGTTGTAAGTTATGCCCTGAGTGCATATAAGGTTTTTTATAGAAAGCGTTGTCGTAGAAACTTCAAAAAGTGCTCATTTGATTGGAAATTGAAATGGCTAGTGCCCTTTTTATTAGTCGAAAGTGACTGGAAGACAACTAACACCCCTTCCACGCCCACCATTCATCCAAACACATCCAATAAAATTTTAAGATAGCCATTTTGTTCAAAGTAGTGGAAAGTTCCGGAAATTATATCGAAGAGGACGACACTCCCCCCCCCTCAGAGCCCTCGGGGTAAGGGTTATAAGTTATGCCCTGGGAGCATATAGGGTTTTTATTGAAAGCTTTGTCCTAAAAACTTGAAAAATGGTTCATTCGATTGGGAATTCAAAGGGCTAGTGCTTCTCAATGTCTCCCCAAGGCCAGAACATAATTTGCACTTTACTGAAAGAAATACAAATGAATGTGCATTGTCAATTTAATATACATATACTGATATCTACTAATCAAAATGTTAATATTATTTGATTTATTAAAGTTATAAAATAAAAATATTTATATTTTTCAGTAAAGTCCAAATTATGTTCATGCCTCGAGAAGACACATGGGTTTTGAGCCCTACTCATGTTAATTTCTGGTCGTTTTGAGTTTGACTCGGTTATTTATTGTAATTTCTGTTCATTTTGGGTTTAATTTATTTATCGATGCTGATTTGTGATAGTTTCACGCTTGGTAGATTATTTGATTTTATTTTTGCTCATTTTTGGTTTAATGGAGTTCTTTACTCTTTTTTGAAAAACTTAATTTGTGGAAAAAGTTTTTTTAATTAATCCTAAGAAATATCGAAAGTAACCTTTCACCACAGGTGAGGAGGAATCCCTGGAAAACTTTCGTTTAAATAAAAGTGGATAATTTTCATGCCGATTAAATCCATCAGTCCTCTAAATTTTTTGTCGGTTTTAGTTTCATTATTTATTAATCTACGAGAATCATGTATATTTTTGCTATTAACTGGTGGGTAGAGCTCTAGGCTTTTGGGGGTGCTATTGGAATGTATGTTAAGTTAGTCAAAGTTAAGGTCATGCAAAAGCATGTTCTTGCTTCTGCATTTTAAACACTGCTTTCCATTAGTCTTAATAGGTATAGAAACAAAGGTAAAGCTTACGGCACTAGGACCATAAAGGTCCAACCGGCGAGGCTGCTCTCCGTTTCTCGCCCTTTCAGCCAGGAAGCGAAATGGGGGGTTGGGAGCAAACCATCCTGTGCTTTCGCACACCCTTCCTGTTTTACCTTCCTCAGATTTCTCCAGGTACCCATTTAGAGCTGGGTCGACTCTGGCTGAGCTTCAGGAATCACACCACTGATCCTCGTCCCAAACCAAATAACTCAGTACACTAAGATTCGAACTCTCGGCCTCTCGGAAAAAGACATGTGTTCCTGTTAAATAAACTGTACAAATTTCAGTATTTTCAATAAAATTTCTTAAGTTCTTATTCTTGATATTTCTTGAAATGCGGTTTCATAGTACACTAACTTACGAAGTATTTGCGTACAATTTGAATTTAAATAGTGATGAAGACCACACTGCCTCTCCATCATGGCCAACAAGTAGAACAATAGGAACAATTTTTATATAAGACAGTGGAATACAACTTTAAATGAATATTTCGAACCTATATCCAAGGGCCTCAGCAAAACAAATGAAGAAAAACAGATATAAAAGAACTCATATTAAAATACAATCTTTAAAACTAAAATATTTTCAAAACAGTCCTAGCCTCATTACTTCGAGGTATAGATAAAAAAAATTATTAAGATTTAAAGGGATAAAGATTAGCATATTTTTATTAAACTGACAAAATAGATTCATTTGCAATTTTTTCAGTAAAGTGCAAATTATGGTCTTTTCTTAAGAAGGCATAGAAATTGTGAGATATCCATGTTAATTTCTACTCGTTTTGAGTTTGACTCGGTTATTTATTGTAATATCTGTTCTTTTTGGATTTCATTGATTTATTGATGTTGATCTGTGGTAGTTTTACGCTTGGTAGATTATTTGATTGTATTTTTGCTCATTTTTGGTTTAATGGAGTTCTTTCTTTGAAAAACTTATTTGTTGGAAAAAGTTTTTTCTAATTATTTTTTGTGAATTGGCCCCACTACTTCCAGACTTATTGTACCGTAATTGTTTGACGTTTTCATTCCGAGATGAATGCAGTAAATTGCATTAGTACATTTGTCTTTCAAAGGCAGTTCGTTCAAATTGGTATATTTTCAATTTTCGAATCTTTAATGGATTAAATAATACAAATTCTTTATTTATAAACATATTCAACGAAATGCTTGAATAAATACTAATAATCTCTGTATTGTTTTTTACATTCAAATCATAAACAACAATTAGAACAATAGGGACATTTCTTATATAAGACAGTGGAATGCAACTTCAAATGAATATTTTGATCCTATATACAAGGACCGTCCTCAGCAAAACAAATGAAGAAAAAACAAATAAAAAAAACGCACATTAAAATAAAACCTTTAAAACTAAAATATTTTCAAAACAGTCCTAGCATCATTACTTCAGGGAAGTTCAACCAGGACCTCAGTCAATTGACTAGGTCCTGGTTAAACTTCCTTGAAGTAATGAGGCTAGGACTTTTGAAAATATTTTAGTTTTAAAGATTGTATTTTAATATGAGTTCTTTTATATCTGTTTTTCTTCATTTGTTTTGCTGAGGACGGCCATTGGATATAGGTTCAAAATATTCATTTAAAGTTGCATTCCACTGTCTTATATAAAAAAATATTCCTAATTTTCTACTTGTTGTCTATTATGGAAAGGCAGTGTGGTCTTCATCACTATTTAAATTCAAATTGTACGCAAATTCTTCGTAAGTTAAAGTACTAAGAAACCGCATTTCAAGAAATATCAAGAATAAGAACTTAAGAAATTGTACCGAAAATACTGAAATTTATACAGTTTATTTAGCAGGAACACAGGTCTTGAGGCTTCACTCCATTACCTAGCTCCTTTAAACGTCAACTTAACACATCGTTTTTTCAAAGATTGAAGAAACAGGCGTATTCAAATCAAGCAAGGACCAATTTTTTTTCAATGTTAATTATATAAAATTAAATTTGAATGAAAAATGTATATTTACCATGTGTCTTTCCATTTCTTGGTTTCGTCAGTGTTCAATTATTAGCATAGCCAATAAATCAGATTCAGAGAGGATATAAGATAACATTTTTTCATTTCTTATTTATCTAACTTTGACTGTGAAGTGTGAGGTTGTCTCGCCCTGGATGGTGAAAGCCACTTTTTGGAAATAAATTTTATTCATCTTATTAATTTTAAAATTGCTCATAAGAAACTATTAATAAATAAAAAAGTGAGTAATCCTAGAAGAAGTGGATACACTCCCCCCAAAAGGGGCGTGATTTTAATGAAAATATGAAATAAAATTCAACATTTATGAAAGCCCTAAAGCCATTACCAACCAAATATGAAGTTTATTATTTTTGTAGAGAAGGATGATCACACGCGCGGTTTTTTTCCCTCAAGGGTGATGATATAGAACCGGTAGCAGTAGATTACTAGAAAAGGGTTAACTTGCACGAACATTTAAAGTTAAAAGTCCTTTATAAGCAATTAAATAAAAAAAACAGGTTTTTTTTAACTGAAAGTAAGGAACGACGTTAAAACTTAAAACGAACAGAAATTATTCCGTATATTAAAGGGGCTGTCCCCTCCTCAACACCTCGCTCTTTACGCTAAAGTATTTTATTGTTAAAAAAAATAGAGTTTTGAGAAAGTCAAACTTTAGCGTAAAGAGCGAGGCGTTGAAGAGGGGACAACCCTTTTAATATATGGAATAATTTCTGTTCGTTTTAAGTTTTAACGTCGTTCCTTACTTTCAGTTAAAAAAACCTGTTTTTTTTTTATTTAATTTTTGAACGTTTTTGAATTAATGCAGGTTTTGATTTTGGCTCACCG
This sequence comes from Artemia sp. Kazakhstan ARC1039, assembly GCA_029168905.1. Classification (NCBI taxonomy): domain Eukaryota; kingdom Metazoa; phylum Arthropoda; class Branchiopoda; order Anostraca; family Artemiidae; genus Artemia; species Artemia sp. Kazakhstan ARC1039. The sequence continues at coordinate 60,920 of JAQQPU010001789.1, read as the reverse complement.
TATATGAATAATTAAAACAAAATTTGCATATTAATTTTACTTTTATTTTGTTAAATAGCTTTCTCGAAACTTGTTTAATTTTATTTACAAACGCTTTCATTATTAATAAATATACGTAACTTACGAATTAACTAACGTAACGAGCTTCTACATTCATAGATTTCTAATACGTATATTAGGGGTTTCGCCCCTTAGTCAATACCTTGCTCTTTAAGCTAAAGTTCGAATTTTGTTCCAATTCTCTAAAAATGACCCCTTAGTCACAAAGGCCGTTAATTAGAATAAATAGCTCTTATGAAAGTACTAAAAAATCTTTGGCTTAAAGAGCAAGGTATTGACTAGGGGGTGAACCCAATCATATACGTAATATTTTCTGTTCGTTTTAAGTTTTGATGTTGCTTCTTACTTTCAGTTGAAAAACTTTTTTATTTATTTAATTTCTGATCTTTTTCTTCAATAATGCTGGGAAATCCGGCGCCCCCTTCATAGCAATGTCCCTTCCCTCATGAAAACTTCCCTTCAAGGAAAGATCCTGCCATATAACCCCCAACCCCCCCCCCACCTACCAGAAAAAATCCTCCCTGAAAACGTCTGTATATTTCCCAATAACCAATACTATAGGTTAACATTGAGTAAAGTTCACAACTTTCAGCCCTCCCCCCGGGGACTTCGGGGGATTAAGTCATCCTGAAAGACATAGTTATCATATTTTCGACCCTGATGAACAAAATGGCTATCTCAAAATTTTAATCGGATGACTTTGGGGAAAAAATGAGCGTGGGAGGGGGCCTAGTTGCCTTCCTTTTTTTGGTCACTTAAAATGGACACTAGAACTTTTAATTTCCGTTCCAGCGAGCCCTCCCACGATATTTTAGTACCACTGGGTCGATACGAACACCGCTGGAAAAAAAAAACAAACAAAAAAACAAATAAGCACGCATCCGAGATCATTCTTCTGGCAAAAAATGCAAAATTCCCAATTTTTGTAGATAGGTGCTTGAAACCTCTACAGCAGGGTTCCCTGTTTTTCTGAATATGATGGTATGGTTTTCATCAAGTTTCTATAACTTTTAGAGGGTCTTTCCCCCTTTTTTCTAAAATCAGCCAAGTTTTTTCAGGCGCGTAACTTTTGATGGGTAAGATTAAACTTGATGAAATTTATACAGTTGAAATCAGCTTTAAAATATGATTCTTTTGATGTATCTATTGGTATCAAAATTCCGTTTTGTAGAGTTTCGGTTACCATTGAGCCGGGCCGCTCCTTACTTACAGTTCGTTACCACGAACTGTTTGACAAAAGAGACCAAGGCGCAGGAGAGTGACACTTCTTAGCTGACCCGTGAAACAGCGGTTTCGGCTTGGACAAAGCTAAAATGTTATCGAGCAAAAATTCGAAGAACTATTTAAAGAGTAGCTTCTCAGTCTCATAAGCAACACTGGCGTGCAGAGGCAATCGTCTCATAAAAACTATCACTTATTATAAATTGTTTATCCAGTAAAAAAAAAACGCTATAAGTGGTCACTTAGCTACACGCCATCTATTATGGTGTTGGTAAGTGGATTCTCTTCTAGGAGGGGTTACCTAATTCTCAAAAGTGGATACAGTGGCAGATCTAGGATTTTTTTTTGGGAGGGGGGGGGAGGGGGGCAAAATAGGTTGATCCGACAAACTTTCGTTTGGAGAAAGTTTAAAATTAAGTTTAATTAATGCAAACTTGCGTTAATTAAGTAAATTACGCTACTTTAGACTATTTTAGAAGGGTGCCCCCATCGCCCCTCCCCTGGATCTGCTACTGAGTAAATAAAAAGATTCTGGACTGCATAATAACTTTCGACAGCACAACAAGCTTTTTGGCAGCATCGTGAAACAGCAAAATGTTCATACCCAAGAAGGAACTCAATATATTTTAAAGAGTCCCTTAGTCAAGTCGTTATGTAAAAGTACCCTATGAAGCTGCTGCACACTCCTTGTCTTCAACGGCATTTTCTAAATAGTATATGAATATCTCTGAATATTCATAATGTACTGATACCCTGAATAGCAATGCTTTCAGCTAAAAATCACATGACGCACCTATGAGCACTAAGTAACAAATCAATGCCATTCCTACTGCAATACTATATTAATATCTATGACTATCCAACTATAAAGTGGGAACTGCACAATAGCTTTCAATACCACACATATTGACACCTCGACGAATTAAAATATATCCATTCATACCCCAAGAGGTACCCCATGTGTTTTGAACAATCCAATAGTCAATGCCATCTATAGTAGTTCCGTATCCTGCAATGACAACTGCATGATTTGGAGTCGTTGTACACTCATTGTCGTCAAAAACTCCTTTTGAATAATATATAAAGTTGTCAGTTACATGTAAGGCTGCTGCAACTGGGCCTTCAGAAACGAGCACATTTTGAATAACAGTAGCATCTGCAGATATCCAATTAAATGCAGTTATAATATTTTCTTTAAGGCAAGTTGTTTCACAAGGATCAGCAATAGTTTTGGACTTTGAAATATATGGATAATTTTTGTCCAGACAAAGTCCGCCGTTATTGGCAGCCCAAATCCAATCATTAACATAAAAGCCCCCATCACAACCAAAGTTATTCGTGTCACAGCTTACTAACTGCTGCCGACTATACAACATCAGTAGCACAGATTTCTTACTGCACTGAAAAAATTCCAAGACTGTATTGGATACAAATGCCCAACATGACCCGCAACTGCCTTGATCAAGAACTGGAGAAAGGCAATCATCGTCTCTATAATCCAGCATATTTGGCAAATTGCGTATGGAACTGTTGGCTATATAAATGTTTTTACTAAGTCTTGTCGACTCATCTAATATGGTCGCACTTAAATAGGTCTTTTCAACAACACCATAGTCAGCAAAGAAATTTAAAGACATGAAATAAGTTTCTTTTCCTTCTTTTGCATTGAAATTGTGATTACGAATCCGGGAGTTTGCTCTAGCCCAATGCCGCCGGCGTATTCCGTCTACTGAAGAACCAGGATAAAATTTGCCAAAGCGTTCCTTATATTTTTTCCACGATACATCAAAGGTTGCAGTTGTAAAACAGATAAGTTCTAGAAGTATTATACTCTCGAAACAAAGTTTCTTCATAACCTAGAAAATATATGGTCTGAAGGGGCGTTGCTTTAAATTGAAAAACTGTCTTAAGACGGATTATGAAAAATCAAAAGTTGCTATGAAAACTGAATCAGAAACAGGTAACTAGTATGTGTAAATAAAGGAAAAAACAAAATTCATTTGGTTTCACTAGGACTAAAATATAAATAGTTACCACGTTTTTAAGAAATATCTTCCAAGTTTATTATCTGTATCACATAGATTGAGGTCTTTCGTTCACTTTTACCCCTTTAAATTAAGACAGGCGCTGGATTTAGGATTCTTTGTCCGAGAGGCCGAGAGTTCGAATCCTAATGTATTCAGTTATTTGGTTTGGGAGGAGGGTCAGTGGTGTGATTCCTTAAGCTCAGCCAGAGTTGACCCAGCTCTAAATGGGTACCTGGAGAAATCTTAGGAAGGTAAAACAGGAAGGGTGTGCGAAAGGACAGGATGGTTGGTCCCCAACCCCCCGTTGCACTTCCTGGATGAAGCGCCGAGAAACTGAGAGCAGCCTCGCTGGTTGGACCTTAATGGTCCTAGTGCCGTAAGCTTTACCTTTTTCCTTAACCTATTAACACAAATGGGCTGCAGTGTTTAAAATGCAGAAGCAAGTACATGCTTTTGCATGACCTTAACTTTGACTAACTTAACATACATTCCGATAGCACCCCCAAAAGCCTAGAGCTCTACCCACCAGATAATAGCAAAAATATACATGATTCTCGTAGATTAATAAATAGTGAAACTAAAACCGACAAAAAATTTAGAGGACTGATGGATTTAATTGGCCTGAAAATTATCCACTTTTATTAAAACAGAAATTTTTCAGACTTCCTCGTCACCTGTGGTGAAAGGTTGCTTTCGATATTTCTTAGGATTAATTAAAAAAAACTTTTTCCACAAAATGAGTTTTTCAAAGAAAAGTAAAGAACTCCATTAAACCAAAAATGAGCAAACATAAAATCCAATAATCTACCAAGCGTGAAACTACCACAAATCAGCATCTATAAATAATTTAAACCCAAAATGAACAGAAATTACGATAAATAACCGAGTCAAACTCAAAATGAGCAGAAATTAACATGATTAGGGCTCAAAACCCCTGTGCCTTCCCGAGGCAAGAACATAATTTGCACTTTACCGAAAAAATATAAATATTTTTACTTTACAACTTTAATAAATCAAATAATATTAACAGTTCGATTACTAAATATCAGTAGAGCAATATGTATATTAAAATGAAAATCCAAATTCATTTGTATTTCTTTAAATAAAGTGCAAGTTATGTTCTGGCCTTGGGAAGGCATTGGGAAGCACTAGCCCTATGAATTTCAAATCGAATGAGCCCTTTTTCAAGTTTTTACGACAAAGCTTTCAATAAAAGCCCTATATGCCCCCAGGGCATAACTTACAACCCTTACCCTGAGGGCTCGGGGGGGGGGGGGTGAGTGTGATCCTCTTAGATATAATTTCCGGACCTTTACACTACTTTGAACAAAACTGCTGTCTCAAAATTTTGATGGGATGTGTTTGGATAAATGGTGGGCGTGGAAGGGGTGTTAGTTGCCTTCCAATCACTTTCGAATAATAAAAAGGGAACTAGCCATTGCAATTTCCAATCAAATGAGCACTTTTTGAAGTTTCTACGACAATACTTTCTATAAAAAACCTTATATGCCCCCAGGGCATAACTTACAACACTTACCCTGAGGGCTCTGGGGGGGGGGG
>JAQQPU010001789.1:29502-54220 GCA_029168905.1 Artemia sp. Kazakhstan ARC1039 | reverse complement strand
TATTTACAATTCATCTTAATTCTTATAACAAATAAGGAAAAAAAAAAATAGCAATGCACAATAATTTAGTCGATTTGATAAAAGTATGGTAGTGGAAAACCATTGACTAAAAGGGGTCAATAACATATTTTCAGAGGGGCCAAGGTGGAACATAAATTTCATAATGGCTAAAAAAGAACCTAACACACACAATTTAGCTGATCATATGGTATCTACAGATTAGCCACCCTAACCATGAGTGGTAAAAATTAAAAAGCATAAACCGCTGACAACTTCACAACATAATTTTTACAAATTCAGGACTGTATAATAACTTTCGTCGCCTTGCAGCACTTGCAGCACTATGAAACAAAAAGATACCCATTCATACCCAAGGAGGAACACCACAAATTCTGAACAATCTATTAGCCAAAACCATATATATAAGTGTCATATGGAGCCTTTGCACACTCCTAGTCTTCAAAGACTTTTTCTAAATAATATATCTGAATATTCATAATGTATTTATATTCTGCATAACATAACACTCCTTCGTATTGCACAAAACGCACAGGACGCACCTATGAGCACTAAATAAAAAATCACTGCCATTCCTATTTAAAAAATATATTATTTTTCATAAGTAGCCAATTACAAAGTGGGAACTGCGTAATAGCTTTCAATACCGCACATATTAACACCACGACGAACTAAAATGTACCCATCCATAGCCCAGGAGCTTCTCCATGTGTTTTGAACAATCCAATAGTCAATGCCATCTATAGTACTTCCGTATCCTGCAATGACAACTGCATGATTCGGAGTCGTTGTACACTCATTGTCGTCAAAAACTCCTTTTGAATAATATATAAAGTTGTCAGTTACATGTAAGGCTGCTGCAACTGGGCCTTCAGAAACAAGTGCATTCTGAATAACACTAGCATCTGTAGATATCCACTTAAACCCAGCTACAATATTTTCTTTATTGCAAGTTGTTTCACAAGGATCAGCTGTTGTCTTGGACTTTGATGTATATGGATAATTTTTGTCCAAACAAAGTCCACCATTATTGGCAGCCCAAATCCATCCATTGACATAAAAGCACCCATCACAACCAAAGTTATTCGTGTCACAGCTTACTAACTGCTGCCGACTATACAACAGTAGTAGCACAGATTTCTTGCTGCACTGAAAAAATTCCAAGACTGTATTGGCTAAAAATGCCCAGCATGACCCGCAGCTGCCTTGATCAAGAACTGGAGACAGGCAATCATCGTCTCTATAATCCAGCATATTTGGCAAATTGCGTATGGAACTGTTGGCTATATAAATGTTTTTACTAAGTCTTGTCGACTCATCTAATATGGTCGCACTTAAATAGGTCTTTTCAACAACACTAAAGTCAGCAAAAAATTTAAAGACATGAAATAAGTTGCTTTTCCTTCTTTTGCATTTAAATTGTGATTACGAATCTGACAGTTTACCCTTGCCCATTGTCGCTTGCGTATTCTGTCTACTGAAGAACTGGAATAAAATTTGCCAAAGCATTTCTTGTATTTCTCCCACGGTGCATCTAGGCTTGCAATAATAAAACAGATGAATTCTAGAAGTATTATACCCTCAAAACAAAGATTCTTCATAACCTGGAAAAGACATGTTCTGAAGGACTGAAGCTTTAAACAAGGAGAATTATTTCGAGCTGGCTTAGAAAAAATCCTTAGTTTTTACGAAAACTGAATCAGATTAGGTAAATAGTAAATGCATTTAAAGACTAAGCAAATTTTTGGTTTAAAATATAAATAATTACCCTATTTGAAAAAAATCTTCGCATTTATTTTTTGTTTTACGTAGATTCTGGTCTTTTATCCACTTTTGCCCCTTTAAGTTAAAACGGGTTATTTTCATTGCCCCTATCATTAGTTAATCTTATTATTAGTACTAATGGCTTACTAAATTTAAAAATGCAAAAGCAACAACATGTTTTAGCGTGATCTTAACTTTGATAAGCTTAACATACATTCACCTCCGAAGCACCCACAAAAGCCTCGACCTCTACCCAACAGCAAATATAAAATTAAACAAAATTTCTCGTGCTCTAACAAATACTGAAGCTGCATGTGAAATAGCTTTGGCGGAGTGAGTCTGAAATATTTAATCAGCTTGTAAACCATCCACTTTTTTTTAGGACAGGTATTTTCCAGAGCTTTCTCGTCACCTATGGGGAAAGGTTGCTTTTTATCTTTCTTAAGGTAATTTACTGGTATTTTAACCTTCAAATTCTCATTCTCCTTTTTCTGTTTTTATCTTTTCTTTTAGTTATTTTTCTTTATTTTGCGCGCACTTTTCATATGCTCTTCCGAACGTTTTATTTGCGCAATTCAAGTCTTGAGAATAAAAAAGGCAGAAAGAAACAAATTAGGCCAACTGGTACAACTTTATTATTTAGAGGGGCTAGGCTACATTCCAAGTTTTAAAAAGTTGTTATATGGCACATTTTAAGCTACCGCACTCGCCTTGCACTTGAAACACGTGCATAAACACGATCATTTGGTTTCTGAATATTAAAAAAAAAAAAGTAAATCTGGTTTAGTGTCAAACTTCCCAAATTCTTGCCAACATATCTTAAAAGAGAAAAAAGAACACAATGTCTATTAATGAAACCTCCTAATGGGAAGACAATCTAGGTTCCTGATGGTTCACACTAGATGCGGAACTTGCCAAATATACGAATCGCTAGCCTTAATTCATGCTTGTTCCTCGGCCCACAGAATTTAACGAACACATGTTCTGAAAGCTGAAGCCTTACATTGAGACTTTGTTTGGACCTACAAGCGGCATTTTTTGCTATTTACTTATTATACATTATAAGTCATAAACAACTAATTATTCTTTTAATTACTTAATTATCATTTATTTACTAATGCAATATTTAACTTCTGGAGAAATTACAGACAGTGAAAATGAAAACTAATTGCTGGAACTAATTAATTAGAAGGTACTGTTCTAATAAATGGGCACCACGTGAGAAGTGAAGTTTGGTTAATGCTAATGAAATAAAACAAAAAAGGATAAAAATATAATAGCTTAGAAACAAATTTCGGCTATAAATTTGCACATTAGGGGGGTGGGGTGGGGTGGGGGTAAAGCGTAGCATATGTTAATTTCGTAACCTAACCTAGGTACCTTTTCCCCCCTAAACCCCGAAAAAATAAGTTTAAATATAGTTCCCGGAATGAGAACCCCCTTGTTTATACAGCGTCAGATAGGAAATTACCGGGTAATGTTATCTGATCTTCGTTTTTCTCGCTCGCATTCTCGCGTTTTGCCCAGATATTAGAATAGCACCAATTAGAATTTACATTATATTTCAAACAATTTGGAAAAATCCGTAATTCAATTTCCAACGAAAAATAATTTCATGTGACGATTTTTAAAACAAAGAAACGTGCCTGATTATTCACTTAAAAAAAAACCCTAAAAATACGTGACACCAGTCTGTCTCGGTCTTTTTTGAACGTGCAATCATCTTTGAAAATCTTGAAACTGAACTTAAAATTTACAGACTGCTGAATCTTCGAATTTTTAAAGACGCAAAACATCTTCAAATTTAATTAATTGGTGTTGCTTGTTTATTTTTACGTGACAAAGCTTAACTGGGCAACACTAAATAGACCTAATATGGGTCCAGAGGGGATCTGTTTTTAATTTTGATGTCCTTGGTACTTTAAAAATTCTTGTCTTGCAAAAGAGTCACTAAGAAGCAAATCCGTATCTAGGGGGGTTAGGGGAGGGGGGGGGGTTGAACACCCCTCCCCATATTTTTTTACGACTCGTAAAAATGTAATAAAATGAATATAAACACATTTTATGCACTTTTTGTAGTTTTATCCCCCCCCCCCGGGAAAAAATCCTTATGTGATACCCCCCCGCCGGAAAAAAAATTCTGGATATGGCCCTGCTAAGAAGCATCAGAGGTGTATTTCCTTAAAGTACTGCTTTGTAATCCCACTGAAGTCAGTGACAAGGCTACAGAACAATTTGAAGAATCGGAAGGGGAGGGGGATAGACTCAAGGCAAGACCCTTAAAAAATGGAATTTCCTATCTACCAAAGTAAGGAGGCTTCATTTTCATAAGGATTTGAGGCTAATATTATCACAGAGTTTCCTGAAAATAGCGAAATTATTCTTTAAAAGGTGTCACTTATAAAGCCACTTATATATGCCACTTATAAAGCAATAGCAATATGAAAAATCAAAGACATCTTTTAAAAGCAAACTCAGGTCACACTAATAGCAGTAATAGAAAATGTCAACGTACTTTTTGACTTTACTCTTGCTACTATTAAAGAGCTTATCTTTGGAATACAATCAAAAACATATGCAGTATGAAGTAGGAACTAAGCTCAAGGAAAGTACATACAACAAATGTCATGAAAAAAAAAAGTTTACTTGAGCGATTTTAATAGCAACAGATGGTACACAATTCTCAAATACATAGATAATCCTCAGTTTAATTTTAATAGATACTGAGGATGGAACGACTTGAATACAATAATGTGCGCTCATATTAATATTAATACATATTGAAGAATGAAGGATTTAAAAAGAACTAAGTGAAAACAGTAAATAAATAAAAAACTTTATAAGGAACTTGTTTTGAAAATCCAATAAAAAGTAGAATAATTCTTTTCCCCCGAGAATCTATGTAGGCTATATAATAGAAAACCAGGGGTGCAAAACGAATTAGACTTTACATATCATAGATGTCCAATTGATCTAAGTCATGTGAGTTGAGGAAAACGTGTTAAAAAGATTAAGTTATTTAAAGTAAAATTAGTTTTACACCCCTCGTTTTCATTTGTGTTCATAAATTCTAGAGAAAAAAAAAGATTTTCTACCTTTAATCCATTTTGAAAACGAGTTTGGTTTTTTTTTTATATATATATATTTATTATTTTGACTTTTTGACTCAAGAATCTAACACTATACTAACATAATCATGCAACGATTCATAGACCCTGTTAAAAAAAACAAAAGCAAGGTACTCCAGTCATTAAAAGTATATAGCCCTTCATCCCTACGTCGATTTTAGACTAACAGCTGATGCCTAAGACCGTGCTTTAAAAAACTGTTCTCACTTGTATTTCACACTCAGCGTTGCCAACACGGTACAATTGTACTGTTTTTGGTACAATTTAGGGGTCCTGGTACAACGCGGTACATTTGAAAAGGTTTTGGTACAATCCAAATTTTAACGTCGTTTACATCTCGTGAAAGATATTATTGACGAAGTTGGTTTCAAAGATCTCTGCGAAATTATCAAGAAGCAGGAATCCTTGATAATACTGGATGAAAGCACAGACTTGAGTAACAAAAAGAGCATGGTTGTAGTTGTTTGTCATCTTGATCTGAATGGTGTTGATCGAGAAGAGTTTTCCTGTAAGAGACACCTTTTTGACACTTATAGAAGTTCAGCAATGTATACGGTTATATTTGTCGCAGCCCAAAAAGGGCATTGAGATTTTAGAATTGCAAAAGTAAATGGAATTTAAAGAACATCAAATTTTGAGACATATAGCAACTCAATAGTTGTCTAGACAAGCCGTTGTAGCTCGATATTTGGAGCAGTGGGAATGGTTGACTTTATTCTTCCGTGCGGAAAGTCTTAAAGAGGCCAACAAGCCGAGGAAGGCCACTGCCATGCTAAAAAACCTGTTTTCAGCGGTTTTCAAGGCTTACTTCGCCTTCCTGGTGCATATTTTGAAGTATATCGAAGACCTAAACAAGGGATTGAGGCAGAAGAAATCCAGATTTATCTTGTCTATAATCGTTTTTCTGAAGTTTACAAGACAATAGCATCCCACATTTTGTTGCCTAGTTATACCAAAGAAAATAGTTCCCACCTTATAAACCCACATGACACCAACTACAACGTCGATGTCAATAACGTTGAATGTGGGGGCCAAGTGGAAGTGATTTTTGCCAAAGCAGATATCTCTATCTGCTGCAGTTGAGTTTAAAAAAGAGCGTTGGAAATGTTTGACGAGATGAGAAGATACCATCTCTGTGATGAGATGAGAAAGCTTTTTGTTCAACTCCTGGTATTCATCGGCAAGACACTTCGATAGGTTTCACCCACGCTATGCTATGGGAGTAGAGTAAAATCAGCCAAACCTGGCACCGCTTCTGGCTCGGTTTTCGAATTTACTTATTGACAATGATCTGGAAGATATTTTGAAAGAGTGGAAGAGGTTATCCTTTTGCTCTGAGCTTGGTACTTCGATTGACTCAGATCCAACCGTGTTTTGGACTTGGGCTTACAGGCGAAAAGATGTTAATGGGTCAAAGGATTTTCCTCTGCTTGGGTGTTTCACTTTAAGCCTGTTTGTTCTCCCACACGCTTCCGCTGCTGCTGAGTGACCTTTCTGAGCTGTCAATCTCAACAACACCTTCACAACACTGTTCAAGACCTTGAACTTCTTGTTGGCTTCTCGGTGCAAAACGGACCGTCTCAAATAATTGGAAACCACCCTTGAAACCGGTTCTGCATCCAAAGTGGAAAAACTGTGGAAGGGGACATGAAAATACTGGGCTGCGAGAAGAAACAACAACAAAATTACCAACTAGCACAAATGTTCCTCTTTTTTTCTTCTGTTTTTTTAATGTTACAGTTTTATTACCTTTGTACGGTTCTTCAACCTGATTTCTTGTGCAATATAGTCGAAATACTTCTGTTAAAATAATTTAGTTCTGATTAGTAGCATTGACCAAGAACTTATGTAGGATAACCAGTAAATTATGTGATCAACGCGTAACTCTCCGGTGGGTAGCCTAGTCCATGGACCCATGAGAATCTATGGTGTTAGCCATTTACACGGCGTGATTGCTGATATGTTTTGTTTGTAGCTTCTGGCACTCATTACTCATCCTATAGGTGGATTGTAAGTTGTTGACACTACGTTATTGGGCTTCTTACTTTATCCATTATTCACATTAATGCCCAAAATTTCGAATTAACGGATTAACCCCAACAATTAGATTCGAGAACGCTTTCAGAAAGTTTTACTAAAACCTTCTTATAAAATGCTTTTAGTGATTCGGGTCTGCTATTTTGTTAAGCTGAGAAGGTCTATAAAAGCATTCTTCATATTTCAAGCTTCGAGGTTGCTACTGCCTTGGGTTTAATTTTGTGCTCTTGCCCTAGAACCTTTTCTCCGTTTTCAGAGATATCACTTAAACATAACTACCAGCGAGTGTCGCAAAGCGACGCGAGCGGCGAACTTGTAACCTACTGTTAATATGGTACAAATTAATATCTCGTGGTACAACTTTGGTTGGAATACTGGTAGAATTTATCTTACAGCGTTGGCAACGCTGGTCACACTTCGTAACTGACATGATTAAATAAAAAAAACAAGTTTTTTTTTAACTGAAAGTAAGGAGCGACATTAAAACTTAAACGAACATAAATTATTCCGTATATGAAAGGGGCTGTCCCCTCCTCGACGCCTACCTGATTTCTTGTGCAATTCAGTCGAAATACTACTGTTAAAATAATTTAGTTGTGATTAGTAGAATTGACCAAGAACTTATGTAAGATAACCAGTGAATTATTTGTTCAACGCGTAGCTCTCCGGTGGGTAGCCTAGTCCATGGACCCTTGAGAATCTATGGTGTTAGTCATTTACATGGCGTTATTGCTGATATGTTTTGTTTGTAGCTTCTGGCACTCGTTACTCATTCTATAGATGGATTATAAATTGTTGACACTACGTTATTGGGCTTCTTACTTTATCCATTATTCGCCTTAATGCCCAAAATTTCGAAAGAAAAGATTAACCCCAACAATTAGATCCGAGAACACTTTCAGAAAGTTTTGCTAAAACCTTCTTCTAAAATACTTTTAGTGGAACGGGGCTGCTATTTTATTAAGCTGAGAAAGTCTATAAAAGCATTCTTCATATTTCAAGCTTTGAGGTTGCTACTGCCTTGGGTTTATTTTTGTGTTCTTGCCCTAGAACTGTTTCTCCGTTTTCAGCGATATCAGTTAAACACAACTGCCAGCGAGTGTCACAAAGCGACGCGAGCGGCGAACTTTTAACCTATTGTTAAGATGGTACAAATTAATCTCTCGAGGTACAACTTCCGTCGGAATACTGGTACAATTTATCTTAAAGCGTTGGTAACGCTGGTCACACTTCGTAGCTGACATGATTAAATAAGAAAATCAAGTTTTTTTTTTAACTGAAAGTAAGGAGTGACATTAAAACTTAAAACGAACAGAAATTATTCCGTATATGAAAGGGGCTGTCCCCTCCTCAACGCTTTGCCCTTTACGCTAAAGTTTTTCATTGGTTTAAAAAAAAAATTAGAGATTTGAGAAAGAGTCAAACTCTTTCTGTTTTGCTATGGACTTAACCTTTGTTTGAAATTGATCGCCTCTTGCAGCTCCTTTACCATCGAAAATTTCAAGAATCCTGTAAAAATATTTTAGTTTCGTAAAATCAAATGGAATAAGTGAATAGCCAACTCTAAAATAAGAAATTTATTAACTTAATTTATAAATTTATCCTTAATTAGTTAATTTAATTATAATATTTTAGCTGTGTTACTGAATTAATTAAATTCTTTTTAATTGTTATTAAACATTCTTCACAGAAGATGGTTTTCTAAGTATACTTTTCCTGAGAAAAAATTTAAAATACATCAATTTCGCCAATACACACATCGTTTTTGCTAATACACAGAAAATTTTCTATGCATCGATTACAATACATTGATTGCCACAGATACTTAGTTGTGGTAATCAAACAGATTCCCACAAATCCTAAGCAACAAACTCTAGACCAAAATTCTCTAAGGAATCCTTAAATTCTAGAATTTAACTTATCTAACGAAACTGCCCTAGCTTTAAAGCAAACTAAATCAGAAACATGCAATGGTAGATTCTAATAGAAAAAGGTAGTATCCAGGGGGTGGGGGTTTGGACCCCCCCCCCCAAGAAAAAACAAACAAACAAAAACAAAAGAACATGCAATGTTAGATTCGTATAGAGCGTGAAATTAAATTTTTGAAATTTTTTGAATTTCTGCTTGATTTATGGAAATTTCTGGAACAATTCTGGAAATTTCGATCTTTGAGTCCTCAATTCCTATTTCTTAATATTTCTATAAAATTTCAATTTTGGTGAAATCTTTGTTAAAACTAAGAAGCTAAGGGAATCATACTTGACATTGAACCTCAGAAAATTCTTTCCATGTCTTTTAAAGCCATTAATTTAAAAATATTTTTCCATAAAACGATTTTTTCAAAGAAAAGGAAAGAGCTTCATTAAACCAAAAACTAGCAGAAATAAAGCCAAATAATCTTCCGATCGTAAAGCTACCACAAATTACCATCAATAAATAAATGAAATCTAAAACGAACAGAAATCAGAGGCAACGCTATAGTGTTGCCAATAGTAAAGGCCATACGGCTCCAAAGGTTTATTATTGTTATTAAATAAAAAAAACAAGTTCTTTAAACTGAAAGTAAGGAGCGACATTAAAACTTAAAACGAACAGAAATTATTCCGTATATGAAAGGGGCTGTCCCCTCCTCAGCGCCTCGCTCTTTACGCTGAAGTTTTTTATTGTTTAAAAAAAATAAGAGTTGTGAGAAAGTCAAACTTTAGCGTAAAGAGTGAGGCGTTCCCCAGGCGTTGTAAGTTATCCCCTTTGGCATATACGGTTCTTATGAAACGGATACTCGTATAAACTTCATAGAGGGCTCAATTGATTGGACATTGAAAGTTTCAGTTCACTTTTTATTAGTCAAAAGAGATCCAAGGGCAACTAGCCCCCCTTGCATTGTTTTTCCAAACCCATCTGAAATTTTTTTTTGAGATAGTCATTTTGTTAAAAAAAATAGTTGAAAGGTCGGATAAGAAAATCTCCGGTGTCATTACCCAGGAGAAGGCGTTCTAAGTTATGCCCTAAGGGCATGTATGCTTCTTATGAAAGGGATGCTCATATAAACTTCATAGGGGGCTCATCTCATTTGATTGGAAATTGAAAGTTCTAGTTCAATTTGTAAGATTCAAGAGATTTAAGGGCAGCTAGACCCCCTGCCCATGCCTTTTTCCCTAAAGCCCAGCCGCTGAAAATTTTGAGATAGCCAGTTTTAAAAAAAAATTCAAAAATTAGATAACAAGAACTCCGGCGTCAACATAACCTCCCAGGGCCTAGGGGGTAGGCGTTTTAAGTGTTTTTCTGGGGGTGTGTATGGTTCCTGGGCATATGGCGAGAGAATGCAGTTCTAAGATTAGAGCCACAACGGCACCAGGGAATGCCATCGGGAATACTCAAAATTATGGCAACCATCTGTTCGGGAGAACAAATTTTAATGCCAGTGGTGCAGGAGATTATAGGCACATTCCTCCACAGTGACCAATACGCCTATCATTACCTTTAAATGCTGGTTTGATGTATTCAAATTCTGCAAGTGTACATAACCGGCAAATGTACGTGAACCCTCCCCCGAACAGACAAAATAATTATCGGTTACAAAACTCAAATACTCGGCAAAACCAGTATAGTGCAAGATTCGTATATCCTACGAGGTTTAATAGAAATACAGAAAACTTACCGAGGGAAAATGCTAATTTTTCGAAAGTGCCAGGAGCCATGGTACACGATACACGGTACACTTTCGCAAGAAATCCAAATCACCGAAATGATACATGGCAGAATGGACAAACAAATGTCAATCAGTTAGCTATTGATTCCATGGACATATCTGAATCTCTGTTGCAGGCGCCAACATACGAAATAAACCCACAGGGAAATGTATCAGGCCCCTCGGAAGAATAAAATGGACCCAGAAGGGGGCCAGAATCTTTTATAGGCCCAACCCAATAGTAGTACCGTCTTTTAGTGATAGTAATAATACGTTACCTATATTTAATGATTTTTGTGTGGCAAATATTTACTTCAGAGCATTAGTCGACTCTGGTGCTACAGTTAATATAATAAACTCATGCGTATTTAACAAGTTACCTTCGCATATAAGGCGACGGAAGAATTTTAACAGCCCAAGTTTAACTAGTGTAATAGGGCATAAATTGGAAGCAAAAGGTTCAATTCGCCTAGATGTAAAAAGGAATAATAGAATTTTTCCGACAAACTTTATAATATGCAACAATTTTCCGTATGAAGTCATTATAGGCGCTAATTTTTTAAGGTATTATTAGACGTAGCAAACGAAAGGCTTTTATACCCGGCAAATACCCCTTCCCCTACTTTAAGAAATTGTATCAGAGGTTGTGACGAGGGTGTAGCAGTAAATAGAATTTCTGAAAGTATCATGTCACAATCTTTAGAACCTCATTTCTCGCTACAAAGAGGACATGACATAACCAGAAATTTGCTTCCTTATTCTGGGAGACATCGGAGAAGGTAAGTAAATCTAAATAAAAAGTGAATCGAATTGGCTAAAATAAAAATAGGAGATATGCGACGATATAGGTCGAACGAAATCAAGGAAATAGTGAAATTATGGAAAAAAGTAGTAAACTTTTTTTTTGAGAGAGAAAAAGGTTTATTAAAAAAAATACACAAATTAACAACAAAACCCGAAGTTTATTAAACTTGTATGGGTACACATCACCTTTTACAAAACCCTACATACACAATTACTACCAGCCAGCCTTAGACCCCCCCCCCAAAAAAAGGACAAAAAATAATAAGAAGAAAATAAATAAATAAAAATAAACAAAATAAATTAATTTCTAATAATTTCACGACCTAATTGGATACCGAAAACACAAAACTAAAAATCATTCATTCTATTCTACCTCCTCGTCGTCCTCCCAAAAAAAAGTGTCACAATCACTTGAGAGAAAATTCGCCCAGCAAGGATTAAAACTCATATGTAGACAAACACTGTCCTTTTAGCTTACTGCGAAATTCATTTAGCTCATCAATTGTTGAAATTGCCTGCGTTAATGGTTCCCATACCCGAGGGCCAACATGTCTTATGGAAAAAACAGATCGCTTTGTAATAACCTGAGGTCGCCGAACTAGTGTTGATGTTCTAGTCGAGTAATTATGAAAATTAACACCACTTGTAAACATTTCCCTAAAACACTCAGGTAATAACGCGTGTGTATATTTAAACATAAAAAGAGCATTATAAAAACGGAATAATCCAGCCATCGGTAATATATTTACTTGATTATATCTATGTCTAACAGTCTATGTCTATATCTATGTCTAACAAACTCAACGCGATTCATGCGCTACCAACGTTATCGGCGGAAGGCACGAAGCAATATAATGCCAGTCTAAATTTAATACACAATGAAAGTGAAGAAAAATATTATGGGTTCGCAATACAGAAAACAAACGTCCTTCCCAAAACGATGCAAAGAATTCAAATATCACAAATGATTGAACCCATGAGCGAAAAATCCGAAACATGGTTCGCGATATTGCGATCCCGTCGGATGGAATTCCTGAAAATCTGTTATGCGAAGAACAGATTATATCTTACGACAAAGGAGAAGGTTTTATTTGGGTAACTAATGATCATGAAAATGATACAATTACGATAAAAAAGGGGACATGCCTAGTTGAAATCCAAGTTATTTCGGAGGATGATTTAGACAAGCGGAGAAATTCCAAACGAAACCGATTTAACGGCATTAATACCTCAAATAACAAATACCCTCTAACTAAATTGCAATTTTCAAACAAATTTGATATGGATCATATTACTGAATTGGAACTCAAGAAAAAATTATGCAAATTATTATGGAATTTTAAAGATGGGTTTTCCGCATCCGAAGATGACATCGGATTAGTACTGTTTTATGAACATTCAATTCTAACAACCGGTAATCCTGTCGCGAAGCAGTTGTATCGTATACCGTATAAGCAAAAAGAGCGGTTGAAAAAAAAAATTCATGAATTAAAAAAATAACATTATACACCCCAGTATAAGTCCGTGTTCCGCACCATTCATCTTAGTGCCAAAAAAAGAATGGCGACCTAAGACTTGTAGTAGATTATATAGCCCTTAACAAGCAAGTAGTTAGTGATAAATTTCCTTTACCAAGAATAGACGAAATTCTTGACTCTATTTCAAGTAAAAACTAAATTTTTACTTCTCTAGACCTTACCCAAGGCTATCACCAAGTGAAAATAGCTGAAAGGATGTCTATAAAACTGCGTTTTCTACAACTGAATGCGGTTCCTATGAATACTTAAGAGTACCTTTTGGACTCAAGACAAGTTCAAGCGCGTTATGTAGACCCTTATTACACCTATTAAGAGGATTAAAGAATATAATTCACTTTGTTGATGATATTATATGCGTAGGTGAGAATGCAGAAGCCACATTGGCTAAAGTGTTTGAGAAATTCAGAGAAGAAAATTTAAATGCCGGCCTGAAAAAGTAAGTTTATTTCAACCTAAAATTAAATTTTTAGGGGTGGTGGTGACTCAAGGTTAGATATCCCCAGACCCAGATAAGGTAAAATTTGTTGAAAATCTTAAACCCCCTCGAACCATGAAAGAATTAAGAGGAATTTTAGGACTTACCGGTTACTTTAGAAAATTTGTGCACAATTACGCCCAAATTGCGAAACCCCTAACGGAATTAACCAAAGGAAACTCCCAAAATATCGCCTGGTCCAAGGAAGCTCAAACTTCCCTAGACCGTCTCAAAGAAGCACTCACTTCTGAACCAATATTATCGTTGCCTGATTTTGAAAACGGGCAATTCTTGGTCACAACTGATGCCAGTTCCAAAGGCCTTGGTGCTATCCTTTCGAAAATAATTCCGGCAGAAAATCCTAATCCTCTACAGGGACCACCCAATCAGAAAAAATAGAAGGAGTTATATGCTATTCAAGCAGAACCCTATCAAAAGGCAAAAGTAATTATTCCGCCACAAACTTAGAGTTATTATCTATAATCCACCATTGGGATAAATTTAGGCATTATTTAATTGGTAGAAAATTTAAGCTACGTTCAGACCACAATAGCTTTCAATACTTGCGCACTTTTAAAAACCCCACTGGAATTTTAGCTAGATGGACCATGAAAATCCAAAACCTAGATTACGAATTTGAATATATAAAAGATAAACAAAATGCAGCTTGTGATTTCTTGAGTAGACTCCCAGAAAATATCCCGTCGGAAGCCGATCAGGACAAAACTAATGATATATTTTCTGGAGTCGAGAAGCCGAGGACACCATCGAAAGCCGAGCACAACTAAATTAATGCTATCAATACTAAGAGTAAACGCGAATATAAGAAAAACAAAGTCAAAGACAGAATAAAAGAAAATGAGGATCGCTATTGTCCGTTATCCTTGGATGATATAAAAAGAAATAAAAAAAAGGATGAAATGTGTCTAGCACTTATTAATTATTTTTTGAATGATGATGTGTTACCAGATAAGTTTAAAACTCTTAGAAAAGAAATAGATAATTTTTATTATGATCTTGACGAAAAAATCTTATGCAGAATTACGACAGCAGAGGGAAATAGAAACCAAACCTCGATAATACCTGTATTACCTCAACACTTAAAAATACCTGCCCTTGAAAATTTTCTTTCAGATATAGGTGGACATTTAGGGATAACTAAAACCTTCCATAAATTAAAACAATAGTTTTATGTCCCGTCGGCATTAACAAAACTGAAAGACTTTGTAAGTACATGTGAAGCATGTAACTTAAGAAAAAAAAACCCAGGCTTATCCTAACCCCCCAATTGGAAGAGTCCCGGTAGCGAGGTTCCCCTTCTATATTGTCTCATTTGATTTGAATGGAACCAGTGTTTGGCTTAACTGTTTCCAACAGGGGTCATACTTGTATTCTTTCAGTTATAGATCACTTTTCCAGATTTACTTTTGTAAAAGCTTTAAAAAACCAAGGCGCGTTCGATGCGAGTAAGGCGTTAGCAAAATTATTTTTAAAATTTGGCATTCCTAACAAGATTATAAGCGATAACGGAAGTAATTTTTTTTCCAAAGTAACAAAAGATTTAATGAGTTTTCTTAACATAGAGAAATTGGTGACATCTCATTATCATCCACAAGCTAATGGTAAAATAGAAAATAGGCATAAAATATTTTCAAATGTCTTAAGCATTTATACAAAAGACAACAGGAATGACTGGGATCAATTCTTACCCTATTTGACCAACATAATAAATACTGCTTATTCAAAGACGACTAAAGAAAGTCCCTTTTATTTGTTACTTGGTCGTGACTTCAGAATACCGTATGATGATATTGTTGAGTCACGACAATACTATAATAACACGGAGGATTACAAACAAAAGTTCATAAATAGAATGAGGAAAACTTACAAGAAAGTTAGGCAAGAGTTTGAAAAATGTAAAATAAGCCAAGAGCTAAGAAACCTACCCAAAGTCAAAGAGAATATAGATTTTAAGATAGAATATTGCGTCTATATAAAGAATGAGGCAAAGAGGGAAGGCAAAAAACTTTCTAATAAATATTTTGGACCATATAAAATAATCAAAAAGTACGATAACGATTTTACTTTTAAAATGGCGAACCTTGATAATGGAAGAACTTATAAGGCACATGCTAGCCGAATAAAAAGAGCCAAATTTCCGAAAAGATGGGTACCGCGACCCTCATCTACTGATTCGTCAGACGCGGAAGACGAACCTCCTAAATCAAGGTTAGCTGAGCTAAAACCCTTTAAATTCAAGCAAGACTATTTTGAAAATGAAAGTAATGAGGAAAACTTTGAAGAATTTCTAGCTATGAAAAACCTAGTTATTCCCAAAAGAAAACCCCTAGTACAAGCAGAAATAAAACCGCCAAAAAGCCCAAAAAGTTCATCATCATAGAGTGCAGGAGAATTAGACTATACCCTATCTCCAAAACCCCAATTTTTTCCTGATAGACTCTCTACCCAATCCTCTACCCAAACTCTCTAATAGAGAGACCCCTATCGCTAAAGAAGGAATCAAACAGAGCGGTAGAAACTCCGGGTAATATTATAATGAAAACTCCTCCCAAAGATTCGATTAAAAAAACCTGCGAGAAGCTATGGATTTGAGAAATTTCCCCATAAAAACAAGGAAAAGTACACTGTCTTGGAATCAAACTCCCAAGGATGCCCAGCAAGGACAGTATCACGAAATAACCGTATCCAAGGTTAAGCCTAAAGAATGGTCTTCGTGGAGGGAAGGTGAGGTGAGGGGGGTGAGGCGCAAAAAATGCCTCACCCCCCTGAGGAAATGGCATTTAAACAGTGGAGGAACCCTTTAAAAGCTTTTTATTCCTCTCAGAGCTTTCAAGAGTCTTTCAAGTCTCCTGAGTTGAGAACTCAAAATGAGGAATTGGGGAATAAATTCCAGAGGAGTAGAAATTTATGAAGCAAGGGCAGGTGATACCTCTAAAACGCAAAGCGCCACTTCTAAGAGCTCTAACGTAGAATCATCGGAAACCTGTTCTGAAGAGTCTGACGGCAAATCAGACCATATGGTAGCTAAAGAAACAGGAAAATAAAAACCAACCTCAGCGGCCGCGCTTGCGAAAAAAATAAAATTAAAAGGTCAAGAATTCTTGAAAAAACAATACAAAAAATTTGATCTTATATCATTAGCAAAACCTAAAAAGAAAAAGACACAAGAAAACGAGGAACAAGTATCGACACAATCGGGTAGAACGATTAAAAAACCTGACAGATGGAAATATCCCTAGTTAATGCAAAATCAAAAATGCTGTTGCTACGGGAACTTGCGTGTTCTTGTCGTAGAGAGATGTGCCCAAATCCAGCAACAAGTTTTTTTTGTTATTTGTTGATGGAGGTGGGTTTCAAATCCTTTATGAAAAATCAGCTTACAATCCACAGGAATAAATTTAATAGTATGCGAATAAATTAACCAAGTCAATATTAGTGAATATATAGCGATACAAGTGAAGTCAAAGCCTTAGTGATTGATCAGAAAGACCCGAAGTATGAAGCTCGTGGTCGGCCGATGATGATAAGTAGTTTTTTAGATCATATTTGGCACATTCTGCCTACTGGGTAGCTCCCTTACGAAAGACAACTGTGCCTCTACAAAAGTGGACTAATCAATTGAACAAACCAAATTAAACCCAGTTATCGAAATTAAATAACGGATTCTATATGGTGGGAAGTTGTGTTCCGTCTCACCTACAAGCGGTGTTTTGTTCAATTCGTCGGAGAGACAGTACCTAGACTCCTCTATGCAAATCAACTTATATTTCTATAAATTGACCCTTGAAACCCATTTTTCCCCTCCGTATTGTATGATGCTATCAAAAATTAAAGAGATGAACCATATATTGTAGGAAGTCTGGAGGGAGCTCGTCCTCAGGCAGCGTTTGGTTTGTTAAGGGCGAGCTCTTCCTCGGATTGTCTATGAAAAATCATCCCACCTTCTAACAAAGAATGATATTAGTAGAAACAAAAATTACCAGCATAAAATTGTGTAATTATAAATTGATCACTTTCAGATATATATCACGACGACAGAATAAAAACCTATTTGAAAGGCGATAATTGATACCGAATTTATTACAATTATGAACGCGAAGGAAAACATTATATACTCGGCAGCTCTGTTGGTGGTTGATGAACAGGGAAATCAGATATATGCGAAAGAATGGGATTTAACCTAAAATCTTAAAGGGTATGCACCCCAAACTTATAAATATGGATTAACACTCGCGAATACCCCTAAATATCGTCCGGCTAGAGGGGAAATTAAAACAAAATATAGAAAAAGAAGTGCGAGACAACTTGGTTGTTTACAATTGACAATAAGACGTCTACAAACGAATCTCAATATCAAATTTTTCTACTCTATGGGACCCACTCAAACAGATCTTTTACTCCTTGATAAATGCAGAGCCCCCAAAATTTGCTATAAATGGGCGAAAAATCCTCGATTTGTCAAATATGAAGGCATACATAATCCTTTATCAGAAATCCAATATTAGAAACAATTTTTATTCGACCCTGAATCCTAGGAATACAAATCCCTGGGTAGTAAATTATTTCTGAAACTTATGAAACCACAAAGAAAAAAAGACGCCTATAAATGTAATAACAAGAAATTTAAAAGAATATTCTAAACTCTAAACCTAAGACAAAAAAAAACGAAAACAAGACCCCAATAATTATAATCCCCATAGGAACCTCGATAGTAACAAGTTATCTTAGTTTCTACTATACTCGTGTAGTTTTTTTTCACTCGAGTAGTTTTTTAGGGTTGTTACATGGATGACGTAATTTTACTTTGGAATTATGGTGAAACTGAACTTCGGGGTTTCCTAGATCATCTTAATACTTATGATAGAAATTTGCAGTTTACCCTAGAAATTGAATTTGAAAATAAACTACCATTTTTAGATGTGCTAATTATCCATAATACTAATAATTTTGACTTCACTAGCTATAGAAAACCAACACAAAACAATAGATATCTTCATTTTAATTCAAATCACCCCCCACAAGTTGAATGAGCAGTTGTAACTTCTCTCATTGACCGTGCCCTGAACATTTGCTCCGATTCATACATAAAAGCAGAAATAAATTTTATCAGAGATTTTCTTTTTGGCAACGGATACCCCATTCCTTTTGTCAATAATACGATTAACCATAGACTAAAAAGACATTTTCGTAAAATCAACGATATTTCACAATGTGAGACTCCAGAAAAACCCTCTAATATAATCTATCTTCCGTACATCCCAAGAATCACCACAAAAATAAAAAATATTTGCACAAAAAACAATCTGTATTTAGTTTTCACCAATAATTTTAAAATCACAAATTTCTTAAACTCCGGTAAAGATAAAACCCCAGTTACTCGCCAAAGAGGGGTTTATCAAATACCATGCGATTGTGGCAATTACTACGCTGGCAGAACTCATCAGAACCTAGAAAAACGGATACACAAGCATAAAGAAGACATAGACAAAGCGTTAACTGCTAATAGTTCTAATAACTCCTTTGATTCTGATTTAGCTAGCCATATATTTGATAATCCCAGCCACACAAAACTTTTGAAAAATCTTCTCTCATAAGTAGTGATTTGGGGATAAAACAGGTGGTCCGGGAATCAATAAAAATTAGGCTAAAAATAAATAAAAATATTTCCTTAAATAGGGACTTAGGAGAATATTCACTGAATTCTTTATGCTCAAATTTAATTAAAAATGATCTAACAAAATATTTTATTAAACCAATTGACAATAGTATTGAACCCGTTACAAAAAGGCCTATAAGACTAGCTGCTAAAAAAGCAAGATTAGCTTTGAAAACTTGCAGTTAATAATTTCATTTTATTTCGTTTGAATGAATTCATCCTCTCTCATCATTTTATTTATCAGTCCTGGTTGAACTTCGTTGAAGTAAGGATACTGGGGCTGTTTTAAAGGTTTTTAAAAGCCTTTTTAGTTTTAGACTTCGTATTCTAATGTAAGTTGTTTATATATATATTTTTTATGTAATGTTGTCCTGAAGACGGCCCTTGGACATAGGGCCGAAATATTCACCGATTTAAATTGCACTGTCTTGGAGCTAAAAAGAAGTTGTGTTTGTTTGATAGAAATGTGTGATTTTAATTTTAACGAATGATACATTATAGTAGAAACTAAGATAACTTGTTAATATCGAGGTTCCTATGGGGATTATAAAGTTATAATAAGAAGGTTATGGAAGTCTTAGCTTTACTCTGGTGTTACGTTCATGGCATTATTCAAGTTTTTACATTTTCCCTCAGCATGTTTGAGTCTCCCTCCGTTTTAAACCAAAAAGACGGGAGGCGAGTTCTCCGATGATGGGAATTAGTCTTGTGGACCTTCGGTATTTACTTCTTCGACAGAATATTTCAAAAATCCTTGTAGTACTTAGTTTTAATTTTTGTATTTATGTGTTAAATAATTCAAATAAGGCTTATAATCTTTGTCTGTATAATATTAAGAAGGCCTGATGAGTTGACAGTTTCTGGGCGTTTTTATCTTTTAGATCAGGTAATGCTTTGATACCTTCTTTTGTTGGCTCGTTGGCCATGGCTAGTCTAGCGCATGTACGTTTACCGTCTAGTGTCCAACATTTCTTATGTGCGTAATTATCTTCTTCCTCTTTTTTATAATTGTTTTTCTTTTCTTCTGGCTTATGCCCTTGTACTTTTATCGTTTGTATTTCGGTATGTATTACCGGGATTCTTGCTATTGCGTTTATAAAGACTTTGCCAAAAGAATGGGTATACGTAAATGTGGGCCCTGTTGAACATATCCATTTTGTAAATGTCGTAGGTTTGAGATCAGTTAAGAAGGGTAAATTTCTAGTTTTTTCTTTACTAAATTCGATCAATTCTGACACTGTGTTTGCCGTAGTTTCCGATATCGAAGATTGTATCTCTTTTGCTAGGGACTCATATATAAGTGTGGTTGTCGTGATGTCTTTTTTTTTCATTCTGTGGGATTTTTATATTCATAATCTTCTTGGGTATTTGAGAACTTGCTCCTTGATTTGTCTAATTCTTCTAGGTTGGTACCTTGTATTCTTAGGGATCTGTTTCTATTTTCCTTTCTTACTTTAGATGATGTCCGTTCAGTGCCATTGCTCTCGACATTACTCTGCCATAGTTCTTTGAGAAAAGTCCATAGGCCTGGTAGTTCGTTTAGCATTACGTAATTTCCGTCATGCAGTTTTCCTTTTCTTGCAGTCAATAATTTAGGGGTTTCCATAGGTTTTATTGCAGTAAAATCTCTCGACAAATATTCAATATTATTCGCTGACCTTTTTCTTCTGTGTTCTTTGGTGCTGGTTCCTAGTGCTATGTCAATTTCTGCCATTTTCTTATCAAAGTCATCTATTTCGAATTTTGATTTTAGTTTGGGGATGACTGGAATAGAGAACTCTTTATTATCTTTACTATGCATTATTTTACTGGTCTGTAATCCTGTGTCTGATCTTAGGAATTGAAATATCGATTTTTTGAGCTCATTTGTAATTTTCTCTAGTCCAGTTACTTGTTGAAACAAGGTTTCAAAGGGTTTGGGGTCCAATTTCATAAAAATTCTCCAAGCATTAAGGCTGGCTAGCAATGAATTTTTATGCTTACATATTACTCCATGCTTTACAATATCTTGGGCTTCTGCGTGAACAACGAGGATTATGATGATATTCTTAAGCCTCATTTTTTTTGCTTCTAGAATTAATTTATTATTAATTTTACCTAAATTCGCAAAATTCATTTACTTTACTATTTTATTTTTTTTCAAAGTAGTTTGGGCAATTTAACTTTTAACTTGGGCTATTTTATTATATTAATTTATGTCAATTTAATTTTTGAACTGTTTTATGGCATTGGCCAAACAAAACTGAATTGTGAGCGTAAGATGGAGTTTTTGTTTATGAATTATATCTTAGGGTTAGAAGTCTAACCCTAAACAAAAGAAAATTATTGAAGAAATAATCGTCAGAGGTCAGTGTATATCTAGAAATGTGTGAAATATTGACGAAGACCACACTGCCTTTCCCTATCAAACAAACACAACTTAAAAACAATAGGGAAATTTGTTTTTTCCAAGACTGTGCAATTTAAATCGGTGAATATTTCGGCCCTATGTCCAAGGGTCGTCTTCAGCACAACATTAAAGAAAATATATATATATAAACAACTTACATTAAAATACGAAGTTTTTTAGGTTTTCACTCGAGTGGTTTCACTCGATATAAATGCCATGTCACTACTAAATCTAGCAACAGATGTTAGTAAGTTTGAATTCGCATTATTTGCCCTCATGGGAGGAACTTCGTCATACGACCTAGTAGATCCTTCTAACCTAAAAAGTATTTTAGATGAAATAAAAACGCACCCAACGTTTGGTTTACATTTACCCATAGAGCCAGAAGTATCAAATTTATTTCTTTACTATACCAAATTGAAAGTCCACATCATGGAAATAAATGAACAATTATTCGCAGTAGTAACGATTCCATTGATAAATCAACAATCCATATACGACTTGTACAAAATTTCTACCTTCCCTGCTAATATAAAAAAGACAAATTCATTTATGACTATCACATTTGAAGCAGAGTATTTACTTGTTGATCAGGATAGACGAAAATATGCCTTAGCTAATCCACAAGACTTAAAAGAGTGCGTATCATTCAAAAACCTAGTATGCCAGCTCGAGTTACCTATTTATAATTTCAAATCTGGATCTTGTATGTTAGATATATTTTTAAAAGACACAGAACAGGAAGAAACCCCTAATTCTTGCGAAGCTTTGATAGGAAACACTAAACGAGAAATATTCACACACCTTTGGTGTATGATCTTTGGTCATTTTCTATTCCAAAAGAAACTGTTGGAACTTTGTCTTGTTATAACAATACTGAATGAATCGATCCAAGTTACAGGACCGAATTACTATTACAAGATGTGGGTACGATAACCATAAAACAAGGATTTTGACTTGTAACTAAAGAGACGACAGTTCAAACGCCGTTAATAACTACAAGTAAAAATATAATAAGTCCTAAAATTACCAATTTTAAGGCAATCAACCTGTCGTACACTATTCCCAATATAAAGAGTGAGGAAATGAAAACCTCAATATGGTCCAAAATAGAAAGGAATAAAGGGACATTACCACTTACAAAAATAAGAGTAGCATTGGATTCCCAGATCCCCCTATTTACTAATAAAGACCAAAGATTAACATACGTGGAGAATAGATACGGATTATTCTCAACCAATTTCTGGTGGAACGTACTACTGACCGTATGTTTCATATTCGCGATTTCCCTGACTATGAGAACCTTACTAACTTTTAACTATGGAAGAATTTTGAGACTAAGAAGGGGAAACCCAAAGGAAGAACACGTGGAAACGACTGAATTGCAGAAGTTAAACCCGGAACCCCATGAAAACGCCTAAGCGAAGAAAAAGGGAAGACATTAGAAAACGAGTGGGTATAGAGGTCCTCACTCGCCCCTGCTATGTCTAGTCCCTCACTATAATGGTCGTTTACGTAAAATCGCTCGGTTACGACGCTGGAACATGCGTTTCTTAAACAGCATGGACGTACGTGAACAATGAAGGCATGAAATATGCAATAAACTAAGACCTCAAATTTAATGATGTAGTGTAACTTGTGTTTAAATGAATGTTTTAATATGAGACCTTACTTAAAGTTAAAGGAATTAATCTCTTATATCGTCGTTTTTCTAAAGCAACGTAGAAGAAAATTTTATGTTTTAGATTTCTTAATGAAAATTCTATATATTTGAAACTAACATGATAATAACGTCGTTTTGTCAAAATCAATATATATGTAATAATATCAGTGTATTTTTTAAATATTGTCTTGTAGCGTAACGTTTACTATTAAATGTACACTATTGTATGGCTTATTATGTATTATGACTACTCGTTTTAAAGAACGTGTGATTCTGCCTCGTTATTTCTATTACAGGAATTGGAATGACCTATTGGAAATCGATCATTAAGATACGTAATCCAGCTCAGATACATCCTAGTAACATCTATCTTCATCATTCCTCAACCAACGAAGAAAACTCACAATAAATTCCAGTCAACGAAGCTAGGACGAAAATCGCCGTTACCTTTTTGATCGATGTTTCCTCGATCACAAACCATATTATGTATCAGGTAACACTATCTAATAAATCTCAGTATCCAGTGCATTACCGAACTATATAAACATAACAATCCTGAGAACCCCTTCAACCAGCATAAGATGTAAAGGCATAAATATCACCCTTGATAATCCCTAAGGACCCATATAACTGGATAGTTATGATACTTGATGAACCCAGTCCATTTACATGTCACAGATTCACGCGTTGAATCCCTTACGACCATTTCTCGGGATTCATCCTATCAAATCAATCAAATGGTCGAAAAACTCCCGTCTCTGTTATCCCGTAAATGTTACGAGATAGTTTCTGAAAAATGGACCTGGAAACCATCCATTGAATCATAGAAACCAAAAGTAACCCCAGTGACTAACCCCTGAGCGACAATATACTCGTCCCACAAGTTAAAGACGATATGTTGAAGGGGACATTAAAATTTGATGTTGATTCATTCCAAATACAAACATCAATCCCCTTGTGATTAATCAAGAAATAGCCACAAAGCCCATAGATCGAGCCATGCACGAACAATTTTATACGAGAAATATAATCTCTAAGTGCACGAACAAGCAATTTTATACGAGAAATACATTCTTTATGTGCTGCAAAATATCCCAAGAATGAAATGCTAGGGAGAAAATCAACCCATCTATTAGCAACATAATTTCAGTGACTAGCCCCTTAACGATAAAGCACCTTATGAACTATCCAAAGACAGCAAGTAAGAATGAAATCTGACATCAAAATTCCACAATCCTGTACCAGGAAGTATCAATTCCTGTTTAACAAATTAAAGAAAGATTTTTCCAAGATGAACACAGCCATGTTCGAACAATTTGGTGAAGAAACTGTACTGTAAGTGTTTTAACATTTTTACACAAGACGATAAGAGTGATAGACAATAACCAATAACAGAATGAGTGAGTACGATAAGGACACGTAAGGTGGTGAAATAGGTGTGAATTATTTATATAATAATTTATATTATTTATTTATATAATAATTTATATTATTTATTTATATATGTATATATATATATATATATATATATATATAT
>JAQQPU010001789.1:14971-29102 GCA_029168905.1 Artemia sp. Kazakhstan ARC1039 | reverse complement strand
ATATGTATTGCTAATTGCTTAGATAGAGTTATGCGTAGTATTGTCGTATTATTCCATTAACTTAGCGTAGATAGAAAGCATAATTATCCCATAGTTAGCATAAGATCAAGACTTGTAAATTTTAATTAATATGATTGTTATCATATTATAAAAAAAATCTTAAGTAGTAATAGTATAGTCCCAAAGACATAAAACAGTTTCCATGATAATGTTTGATAAGGTTGGAAATATAGGAGTTATCAGTGTTAGATGTAGAAAAAAAATTGTGTAGTAGCTAGGCTGTAACCACGGATAATCTAAGTCCGGTAGAGGAACCTTAGAAAAGGATAAATAATAATATAAGAAAAGTAATACAGAAAAAGTTTTTAAGCACTCCTGATTAAGCTTAAATAAAAGTATAAAATATACAATGTCAATTAAAGTTATGTAGGACAAATAGTAAATAGATTGCGAATATTTTATAAACCCAAGGGCAAGCAAGTCCTAATGAAGGGATGTCATTAAATAATGGGAAGGGTAATATATACCGTAAGTAATATGTGATATATTTAAAATATGAAAAATAAAATTTTTTCCTTCTAAAAATACTTCCGATATAAATTAAACTCCCCCTAATTGAGTTTAAATCCCGTTTCAAACTAAATTCCTAATCAACAAAAGAAAAACCGCATTTTATTCTCAGCCAAACATCCCTTTAAAATACGGAAGAAAGATGATTATATTCGCATAAGAGCTTGATAAATTCCAGAGTACTTTGTAATGCCTTGCAGCATTCCACACGTTTTGTTTTACAGACCGACAGATGTGAAATGTGGAAAAAACTGTGGGTCGATATGACAGTACTTATCAAAGAAGATGGTTTTGAATTTCGCAAAAATACTTGACAAAAAATCACGCGACATTGTTTTATACAAAGTTTCAAGTTATCCTAGGAATGTGAATATTTAATGATCAAAATATTGAAAATAAATTATTGGACGGTCAGTTAGCATAATGATTTTAGTTTGTCAAAATAATGATAAAGTAGGGGGCCCTCCAAAGGAGTTGTGCAAATCATGAAATAGCTCTTAGGGCACAGAATCAAGACTCGTGTTATATAGTGATGAAAAAGTGTTTTTTGCGTCATTATGTTATTACCAATCTGTGATCCATTATAAAATTATCATTCTGACTGTTAGCAAAATTGAATCGAAGATTTGCTCATATACGTACATTGCTGTATACCTAAATGTAAGTCTTAATAAACCTATTACTTTTCTATTTGTGTTTATTCTTTTTATATGCCTGTATCTCACAGCAAAGTAGATAGCTAGTTCAACTGTCTCCATTGGTACGCTCCTAAGGCATCTGATATCTACGCAACAATTAGAGGAACTTAGTTAAAGGACGACTCTAGGAAGCATGGTTGCGCAGTTGAACAATCGATTCCCGAACCCAAATTAATCACCCCACAAAACAATTCAAACCTGGTACTTTAATCTATTTTCACTTTCTCCCATAGGGAGTGGCGCGGTCATTTTCTACCCCCGTTATATACACATTTCCAATGTCCACCCCCCCCCCCTCCGTTACAAGTGGCGCAGTCTTTAGCGGCGCAAGTATAACCATAAACATTTAGCGGCACAAGGTAATTTTAGCGGCACACTTTTTCCCCAAATGCATCAGATAAAATTTTTGAGATAAACATTTTCCTAAAAATAATTCAATGTTAAAATAAAAAAAACTTCCGTGTCGACACAGCCCCACAGGGCCCGGGGGCAGGCGTTGTAAGTTATGCCCTTGGGGCATATAAGGTTCATATGGAAGGGATGCTCGTATAAAATTCAAAGAGGGCTCATTTTATTGGAAATTGAAAGTTCTGGTTCACTTTTTAAGATTCAAAAGATATCCAAGGA
Source organism: Artemia sp. Kazakhstan ARC1039 (assembly GCA_029168905.1). Taxonomy (NCBI): domain Eukaryota; kingdom Metazoa; phylum Arthropoda; class Branchiopoda; order Anostraca; family Artemiidae; genus Artemia; species Artemia sp. Kazakhstan ARC1039. The sequence goes on along the minus strand of JAQQPU010001789.1, from coordinate 27,207 downwards.
CAACTAGCACCGCCCCCCTCTTCATACACTATTTTTCCCCAAAACCTATCCGATAAAATCAAAGGCAACGCTATAGTGTTGCCTATAATAAAGGTCGTACGGCTCCAATGTTTTATTATTTATTGTTTTTTTTCCAGATGCATTTCATATGGAAGGGGTCGTCGTAGAAAATTCAGAGGGGGCTCATTTGATTGGAAATCGAGAGCTCTAGTGCCCTTTTTAAGGGTCAAAAGTGATTGCAAGGCAAGAAACACAACTTCCACGCCTACTTTTCCACAAACATATCCAATCAAAAGATTGAGATAGCCATTTTGTTCTGCGTAGTTGATTTCCAGATAGAAACTATGTTTTTCAGGAGGACACTCCCCCAACAGCCCCCAGGGCAAGGCTTGTAAGTTGTGCCCTGGGGGCATGTAAGTTTTTCTTATAGAAATCTTTATCTTAGAAACTTCAAAAAGAGCTCATTCAATTGGAAATTCAAAGGGCTAGTGCCCTTTTTAATAGTCGAAAGTGTTTGGAGGGAAACTAACTCCCCTAACTTCCCTCTCATGCACACCTTTCCCCCAACTACATCCAATCAATATTTTGATAGCCATTTTGTTCAACGTAGTTTAAAATTTTGGAAATTAGGTCTTTGAGGATGACAACCCCCCCCCCCCCTCAGAGCCCTCAGGGCAAGGGTTTTAAGTTATGCCCTGGGGGTTTATAGGGTTCTTATAGAAAGTGTTGTCGTAAAAACTTCAAAAAGGGCTCATTCGATTGGAAATTCAAATGGCTAGTGCCCTTTTTAATAGTTGAAAGTAATTGGAAGGCAACTAACACCCCTTCCACGCCCACCATTTCCCCAAACACATCCAATAAAAATTTTGGGATAGCGATTTTGTTCAACGTAGTTGAAAGTTCTGGAAACTATATCTTTGAGCATGACACTCCCCCCAAGGTCTTCAGGGCAAGGGTTATAAGTTATGCCCTCGGGGCATATGTGATTCTTATGGAAGGAATGCTCGTATAAACTTCAGAAAGGGCTCATTTGATTGGAAATTGAAAGTTCTAGTTCACTTTTTAAGCTTCAAAAGATATTGGAGGGTAAACAGCCCTCTTGCCATTTTTCCCAAATACATCCGATGAAAGTTTCGAGATAGCTATTTTGTTAAAAATAGTTCAAAGATCATATAACAAAAAACCGGTGTCGACGCAAAACCCAGGACCCGGGGGCAGGCGTTGCAAGTTATGCCGTGGGAGCATACATGGTTCTTATGGAATGGATGCTCGTATAAACTTCAAAGCGGGCTCATTTTATTGGAAATTGAAAGTTCTAGTTCACTTTTTAGGATTAAAAAGAGATTGGAGGGCACATAATCCCCCTCCCCTCCACACCCTTTTTTCTCAAACCTATCTGATAAGAACTTTGAGATAGCCATTTTTTAAGAAATATTTCAAGACCATATAACGAAAACTCCAGGGTCAACACAGCCACCAAGGGCCCGAAGGCAGGGGTTGTAAGTTATACCCTGGGGGAATGTATGGTTCTTATAGAAGGGATGCTCATAAAAACTTCAGAGAGGGCTCATTTGATTGGAAATTGAAAGTCTTAGTTCAGTTTATGAGAAACAAAAGAGATTGGAGGGCACCTAGCCTCCCTCCCCTCCACGCCTTTTTCTCAAACCCATCTGATAAGAACTTTGAGATAGCTATTTTTTAACAAATAATTGAAAGACCATATAACGAAATCTCCGGAGTTGACACAGCCTCCTAGGGCCCGAGGGCAGACGTTGTAAGTTATACCCTGGGGTAAAATATAGTTATTATGGAAAAAATGCTCATAAAAGCCTCAAGGTCTTCAGGGCAAGGGTTATAACTTATGCCCTCGGGGCATATGTGATTCTTATGGAAGGAATGTTCGTATAAACTTCAGAGAGGGCTCATTTGATAGGAAATTGAAAGTTCTAGTTCAGTTTTTGAGAGTCAAAAGAGATTGGAGGGTAAATAGACCCCCCCTTCCGCTCACAAACATTTTTCCCCAAATGCATCCAATAAAAATTTTGAGATAGCCATTAAGTTAAAAATTGTTCAAAAGTCAGATAACAAAAACTGAGGTGTTGAAACAATCCCCCAGGGCCAAGGAGCAGCCTTTCTAATTTATGTCCCGGGAGCATATAAGGTTCTTATGGAAGGGATGCTTATATAAACAAATGGGCTCATTTGATTGGAAATTGAAAGTTGTAGTTCACTTTTTATACACGTCTTGGGGGCGTGTATAGTTCTTATTAAAGGGATGATCGAATAAACTTCAGAGAGGGCTCATTTGATTGGAAATTGAAAGTTCTAGTTCACTTTTTAAGAGGTAAAAAGGTATCCGAGGGCAACTAGCACCCCACATACACTCTTTTTCCCCCCAGCCTATTTAATAAAATCAGAGACACCACTATAGCGTTGCCTATAGTAAAGGACATACGGCTCCAATGTTAAATTTTTTTTCCCAGAGGCACTTCTTTTGGAAGGGGTCGTCGTAGAAACTTCAAAAGGGACTCATTCGTTTGAAAATAGAGTTCTAGTGCCCTTTTAAGGGTCAAAAGTGATTGGAAGGCAATTAACACCTCTTCCACGCCCACCATTTCCCCAAACACATCTTTAAAATTTAGAGATAGCCATTTTGTTCTACGTAGTTGATTTCCAGATATAAATTATGTTTTGAGGAGGACACTCCCCCCACAGCCCTCAGGGTAAGGGTTGTAAGTTATGACAAGGGGGCATATAAGTTTTTTTTATAGAAAGCTTTGTCGTAGAAACTTCAAAAAGGGTTCACTCGATTGGAAATTCAAAAGGCTAGCTCCCTTTTCAATAGTTGAAAGTGATTGGATGGCAACTAACCCCCATCTCACACCCACCTTTTCCCCAAACACATCCAATCATAATTTTGAGATAGCCATTTTGTTCAATGTTGTCTAAAATTCTAAAAATTAGGTCTTTGAGGATGACCCCCCCCCATAGCCCTCAGGGCAAGGGTTGTAAGTTATGCCCTGGGGGCATATATGGTACTTATGGAAGAAATGCTCGTTTAAACTTCAGAGAGGGCTCATTTGATTGGAAATTGAAAGTTCTAGTTCACTTTTTAAGCTTGAAAAGATATTGGAGGGTAACCAGCCCCCACCCCTCCACGCCCTTTATTCCCAGATGCATCCGGAAAAAATTTTACATACCTATTTTGTTAAAAATAGTTAAAAGATCATATAAAAAACTCCGGTGTCGACACAACCTCCAAGTGCTTGAGGGCCTGCGTTGTAAGTTATTCTCCGGGGGCATATTTGGTTCTTATGAAATGAATGCTCGTATAAACTTCAAAGAGGGCTCATTTGATATGAAATTGAAAGTTCTAGTTCACTTTTTAAGAGTCAATAGAGATTGGAGGGCACCTAGCCCCCCCCCTCTTCAACACATTTTTTCTCAAACCCATCTGATAAGAACTTTGAAATAACCTTTTTTTAAAATAGTTCGAGGACCATATAATGAAAACTCCGGGGTCGAAACAGCCTCCCAGGGCCCGAGGGGAGGCGTTGTAAGTTATGCCCAGGGGGAATATATAGTTTTTATGGAAGGAATGCTCATAAAAACTTCAAAGAGGGCTCATTTGATTGGAAATTGGCAGTTCTAGTTCAGTTTTTGAGAGTCAAAAGAGGTTGCAGGGCATTTAGCCCCCCCCCCCCCCTCCACGCCTTTTTTCTCAATCCCACCTGATAGGAACTTTGATTTAGCCATTTTTTTTAAATAGTTCAAAAACCATATAACGAAAACTCCGGGGCTGACACAGCCTCCAAGGGCCCGAGGGCAGGCTTTGTAGGCTATGCCCTGGGGAAACATATAGTTGTTATGGAAGATGCTCATAAATACTTCAGAGAGGGCTCATTTGATTGGAAATTGAAAGTTCTAGTTCAGTTTTTGAGAGTCAAAAGAGATTGGGTGGTAAATAGCCCCCCCTCGCCCCTTTTTTTCTGAATGCATCCAATAAAAATTTTGAGATAGCCATTAAGTTAAAAATTGTTCAAAAGTCAAAAACAAAACTCAGGTGTCGATACAACCCCCCAGGGCCCCGGGGATAAATTTAGTCGTTGTAAATTACGCCCTTGGGCATATATGGTTCTTATCAAAGGCAACCTCGTATAAACTTCAAAGAGGGCTCATTTGATTGGAAATTGAAAGTTCTAGTTCACTTTTTAAGAGTCAAGAGATTTAAGGGCAACTAGCCAGCCCAGGCCCTTTTTCCCAATCCAAACTGCTACAAATTTTGAGACATCCAGTTTTTCAAAAATTGTTCAAAAATTAGATAATAATTTTTGTTATCTAATTGTTATCTAACAATTTCGAAGCTATTTTTTCGATCCGTTCATTGTTGTGAGTGGAAAAGAGGGTACCAGTGCTGTACGAACATAATTTATTCATGGTTTATTGATCCACGAAGGGGACTAGATTTCTGAGAAATTGATTTGCATAATCGAAAGGGAATTATCGATTCTAACGGGACAGGATCACGTGTCTCTTTCTAGACCAATCAGGGGATGTTTCTAAGTGTATTGATCGACGAAGGAGACAGGATTTCTGAGAAATTATTTTGCATAATCGACGGGGAATTATCGATTCTAACGGGACTGGATCACGTGTCTTATTCTAGGCCAATCAGGGGATATTTCTAAATTTATTGATCCGCTAACGGGACAGGATCACGTGTCTCTTTCTAGACTGTTGTTGGACATCAACATAAGTTCAACAGCAATTGCGGGATGTTTCTTGGATGACAACATAAGTTCAACAACAATTGCTGCATAATCAATTCTAACGGGACAGATTCACGTGTCTTTTTCAAGGTCAATCGACGGGGATGTTTCTAAGTGTATTGATTCACGAAGGGGAGAGGATTTCTGGAAAATTGATTTGCATAGTCGACGGGGAATTCTAATATGAGGGGATTTCATTTTTAAATATGGCTTCTCTGGTCATTAGGTCTGAGAGATAAATATTAATATTCTATCGAATTCATAATAGCGTAACTAGGAACGCCTTAGATTTTTTCAGAAATTCATACGACGTCAAGACAGATTGAATATGGTTTACGCGGGAAATGATTTCCTGGGAATTTCAAATGTGACAGCGCAGGAATGCCGAAACAAAGGAACACAAAGGAATTACTTTTAGGGCATTATCTGGGCGAAACAAATTAATCGGCATCTTAGGCATTTCTCGGGCAAAACAGTTTGAGACATTTTAGAAGATGATTTGGGGTGAAACTCTGTGGTCGTTATAATACACAAGTTCCATTTGAACAGTGTTGTAAGGTCCCCTAATGACACCCCAAAGGTGGCCCCGCCCAACTTTTTCGCCCCCCCCTCCATTTTTTTACACTTTTTTTGGCGCGCTTGAGACAAAGAAGAGCCCCCCTCCCCCGGTCCCCCAAAGGGCTCCCTCCCCCCGAAGAGCCCCGGCCCCCTCCATTTTTTAGTACTTTTTTTGCGCACTTGAGAAATAGAAGGCCCCCCCCCAAACTTTTTGGCTCCCGCCAAATATATCTTTTCAGACCAAGTTCTTTACGTAATGTCCCTCATAAACCAATTTTACAACTGGAAGTACTCATCCTTATCACCCACAACTTTACATTATGGCTTTTTGAATACCCCAACACCAAGCAATACTTTTCAAAAGCCTTTATTATATCTTTTCAGAACAAGTTCCTTTCTTAATATCCCTCTTAAACCTATTTTACAAGTTGAAGTACTCATCCTTTTCACCCACAACTTTACCTTACGGCTTTTTACATACCCCAACACCAAGCAATACTTTTCAAAAGGTTTTATTATATTATTTCAGAACAAGTTCTTTTCTTATTGTCCCTCCTAAACCAATTTTACAAGTTGTAGTACTCATCCTTTTCACCTACAACTTTACTTTATGGCTTTTTGAATACCCCAACACCAAGCAATACTTTTTAAAGGCTTTATTATATTTTCAGAACAAGTTCTTTTCTTGATTAAATAACAAAACAAGTTTTTTAAACTGAAAGTAAGGAGCGACATTAAAACTTAAAACGAACAGAAATTATTCCGTATATGAAAGGGGCTGTCCCCTCCTCAACGCTGCGCTCTTTACGCTAAAGTTTTTTATTGTTTTAAAAAATAAAGTTGTGAGACAGAGTCAAACATTTGCGTAAAGAGCGAGGCGTTGAGGAGAGGACAGCCCCTTTCATATACGGAATAATTTCTGTTCGTTTTAAGTTTTAATGTCACTCCTTACTTTCAGTTTAAAAAACTTGTTTTTTTTTAATTTCTGATTGTTTTTTAGTTAATGCAGCTTTTATTTTGGCTCACCGTCATTGAATAAGTAAACAAAATTTGCATAAGAATTTTACTTTTCTTTTGTTAAATGGCTGTCTCTAAATTTGGTTCTGACGTAATTTACAAATTAACTTACGTAAACCTAGTCAATATCTTGCTCTTTAGGCATAAGTTCGAATTTTATTCCAATTCTATAAAAATGACCCCTTAATCACAAAGGCCGTTAATTAGAATAAATAGCTTCTATGAAATTACTAAAAAATCTTTGGCTTAAAGAGCTAGGCATTGACTAGAAGGTGAACCCAATCATATAGCTAATATTTTTTGTTCGTTTTAAGTTTTGATGTTGCTCCTTACTTTCAGTTAAAAAACTTGTTTTTTATATTTAATTTCTGATTTTTGTTTTAAATAATGATGGGAAATCTGGCGCCCCCTTCATAGTCATGTTCCTTCCCCCATGAAAACTTCCTTCGTGAAAAGATCCTCCCATATAACTCCCGACCCACCCCACCCCCACTAACAGAAAAAATTCCCCCTGAAAACGTCTGTATACTTCCCAATAACCAATAGGCCTACTATATGTTAACATTGGATAAAGTTCATAACTTTCAGCCCACCTCCTGGGGGATTCGAGGGATTAAGTAATCCTAAAAGACATAATTATAATATTTTCAACCATGTTGAACAAAATGGCTATCTCAAAATTTTCATCGGGTGCCTTTGGGAAAAAAATGAGCGTTGGAGGGGGCCTAGTTGCCCTCCATTTTTTTTGTCATTTAAAAAGGGCACTAGAACTTTTAAATTCCGTTCCAATGAGCCCTCCCACGATATTATAGGACCACTGGGTCGATACGATCACCCCTGGGAAAAAGAAAAAAAACAACAACAAAACAAATAAACACGCATCCGTGATCTTTCTTCTGGCAAAAAATGAAAATTCTACATTTTTGGAGATAGGAGCTTGAAACCTCTACAGTACGGTTTTCTGAGACGCTGAATATGATGGTGCAATTTTCAATAAGGTTCTAAGACTTTTAGGGGGTCTTTCCCCGTTTTTTCGAAAATCAGCCTAATTTTCTCAGGCGTGTAACTTTTGATGGGTAAGATTAAACTTGATGAAATTTATATATTTGAAATCAGAATTAAAATCTGATTCTTTTGATGTATCTATTGGTATACAACTTTCGTTTTTTAGAGTTTCGGTTACCATTGAGCCGGGTCGCTCCTTACTTACAGTTCGTTACCACGAACTGTTTGATATCCCTTTTAAATCCATTTTACAAGTTGAAGTACTCATCCTTTTCACCCAGATACAAACAAAGAAAGACAGGCACTTTAGACATACAAACCAACAAAAACAGACACTTCAGACATACAAACCAACAAAGACAAACACTTCAGACATACAAACAGAGAAAAACAGGCACGTTAGACATAGAAACCAACAAAGACAGACACTTCAGACATACAAACCATACAAGGACAAACACTTTAAACATACAAACCAACAAAGACAAACACTACAGACATACAAACAGAGAAAGACAAACACTTTAGACATACAAACGGAGAAAGACAGACACTTCAGACATACAAACCAACAAAGACAAACCCTTCAGACATACAAACAGAGAAAGACAAGCATTTTAGATGTATAAACCAACAAAGACAGACACTTAAGACATACAAAACAACAGAGACAAACACTTCAGACATACAAACAGAGAAAGACAGGCACTTCAGACATACTAACCAACAAAAAAAAACACTTCAGACATACAAACCAACAAAGAAAAACACTTCAGACATACAAACAGAGAAAGACAGACACTTTAGACATACAAACCAACAAAGACAGGCTTTTCAGACATACAAACCAACAAAGACAAACACTTCAGACATACAAACAGAGAAAGACAGGCACTTTAGACATACAAACGTACAAAGACAGACACTTCAGACGTACAAACCAACAACGACAGGCACTTTAGACATACAAACCAACAAAGACAGACACTATAGAAATACAAAACAACAAAGACAAACACTTCAGACATACAAACCAACAAAGTCAAACACTTTAGACATACAAACGGAGAAAGACAGATACTTCAGACATACAAACCAACAAAGACAAACCCTTCAGAAATACAAACAGAGAAAGACAAGCATTTTAGACGTATAAACCAACAAAGACAGACACTTAAGACATACAAAACAATAGCCTACGTACGCGCGCGTACGTAGGCTAACCTAACCTAACTTAACCTAACCTAACTTGATCTAGCCTAACCTAACCTAACCATACTCGCCGGAAATTCCACCCATGTCGACTTTGTACCATGCTATAGTTAGGCTAGGTTAGCTTATCATGAGCGCTCATGATAAGTTAACCTAACCTAACCTAACTTAAACATGGAGAAATGTTTACTAGCTAACCTAACCTAACTTAGCTAACCTAACCTAACTTAGCTAACCTAACCTAACCAAACACCAACCCAGACATGTAAGCAATAGATTCAGACATAGAAATGAAAAATATTATTTCTAAGAGAACTTTGTGTGCGTATTGAGTAAAGTATGTTAGTATTAAGGTAGAATGTCGTTACTTGATGAGAATGTTTGTTAGTGTTAAGAAAAACTTGCTACTTCTGACAGAAAAGTTGCTATTACAATCAAAAATGTTACTTCTAAGAAAAAATTTGGTATCTTTGGTAGAAAACTTGCTAGTTCGAACAGAAAAAGTGTTATCACTGACGAAAAATATTATTTCTAAGAGAAATTTTTGTTTGTTCAGTAAAAGTATGTTAGTATTTTGGTAAAATATCATTACTTTGATGAGAAGGATTGTTAGTGTTAAGCAAAACTTGCTACTTCTGACAGAAAAGTTGTTATCACAATCAAAAAATGTTACTTCTACGAAAAAATTTGGTATCTTTGGTAGAAAACTTGCTAGTTCGAACAGAAAAAGTGTTATCATTGACGAAAAATATTATTGCTAAGAAAAATTTGTGTGTGTTCCATAAAAGTATGTTAGTATTAAAGTAAAATATCGTTACTTTGATGAGAATGTTTGCTAGTGTTAAGCAAAACTTGCTACTTCTGACAGAAAAGTTGTTATCACAATCAAAAAATGTTACTTCTATGAAAAAATTTGGTACCTTTGCTAGAAAACTTGCTAGTTCGAACAGGAAAAGTGTTATCAGTGAGGAAAAATATTATTTCCAACAGAAATTTTCGTTAATTCAGTAGAAGTATGTTAGTATTAGGGTAAAATGTTGTTACTTTGATGAGAAGGTTTGTTAGTGTTAAGCAAAACTTGCTACTTCTGACAGAAAAGTTGTTATCACAATCAAATAATATTACTTCTAAGAAAAAATTTGGTATCTTTGCTAGAAAACTTGCTAGTTCGAACTGAAAAAGTGTTATCACTGACGAAAAATATTATTTCTAAGAGAAATTTGTGTGTGTTCAGTAAAAGTATGTTAGTATTAAGGTAAAATATCATTACTTTGATGAGAATGTTTGTTAGTGTTAAGCAAAACTTGCTACTTCTGACAGAAAAGTTGTTATCACAAGCTTAAATGGTAAGTCTACGAAAAAATTTGGTCTCTTTGGTAGAAAACTTGCTAGTTCGAACAGAAAAAGTCTTATCACTGACAAAAAATATTATTTCTAAGAAAAATTTCTGTGTGTTCAGTAAAAGTATGTTAGTATTAACGTAAAATATCATTACTTTGATGAGAATGTTTGTTAGTGTTAAGCAAAACTTGCTACTTCTGACAGAAAAGTTGTTATCGCAATCAAAAAATGTTACTTCTATGAAAATATTTGGTATCTTTGGTAGAAAGCTTGCTAGTTCAAACAAAAAAGTGTTATCAGTGATGAAAAATATTATTTCTAAGAGAAATTTTTGTTTGTTCAGTAAAAGTATGTTAGTATTAAGGTAAAATATCATTACTTTGATGAGAAGGTTTGTTAGTGTTAAGCAAAACTTGCTACTTCTGACAGAAAAGTTGTTATCACAATCAAAAAAATTTTATTTCTAAGAAAAAATTTGATATCTTTGCTAAAAAACTTGCTAGTTCGAACAGAAAAAGTGTTATCACTGACGAAAAATATTATTTCTAAGAGAAATTTGCGTGTGTTCAGTAAAAGTATGTTAGTATTAAAGTAAAATATCGTTACTTTGATGAGAATGTTTGTTAGTGTTAAGCAAAACTTGCTACTTCTGACAGAAAAGTTGTTATCACAGTAAAAAAATGTTACATCTAAGAAAAAATTTGGTATCTTTGGTAGAAAACTTGCTACTTCGAACAGAAAAAGTGTTATCAGTGAGGAAAAATATTATTTCCAAGAGAAATTTTTGTTTGTTCAGTAAAAGTATGTTAGTGTTAGGGTAAAATATCATTACTTTGATGAGAAGGATTGTTAGTGTTAAGCAAAACTTGCTACTTCTGACAGAAAAGTTGTTATCACAATCAAAAATGTTACTTCTAAGAAAAAATTTGGTATCTATGGTAGAAAACTTGCTAGTTCGAACAGAAAAAGTGTTATCATTGACGAAAAATATTATTTCTAAGAGAAATTTCTGTGTGTTCAGTAAAAGTATGTTAGTATTAAGGTAAAATATCATTACTTTGATGAGAATGTTTGTTAGTGTTAAGCAAAACTTGCTACTTCTGACAGAAAAGTTGTTATCACAATCAAAAAAATGTTACTTGTATGAAAATATTTGGTATCTTTGGTAGAAAACTTGCTAATTCGAACAAAAAAATGTTATCAGTGATGAAAAATATTATTTCTAAGAAAAATTTTTGTTTTTTCAGTAAAAGTATGTTAGTATTAAGGTAAAATATCATTACTTTGATGAGAAGGTTTGTTAGTGTTAAGCAAAACTTGCTACTTCCGACAGAAAAGTTGTTATCACAATCAAAAAATGTTACTTCTAAGAAAAAACTTGGTATCTTTGCTAGAAAACTTGCTAGTTCGAACAGAAAAAGTGTTATCACTGACGAAAAATATTATTTCTAAGAGAAATTTGCGTGTGTTCAGTAAAAGTATGTTAGTATTAAAGTAAAATATCGTTACTTCGATGAGAATGTTTGTTAGTGTTAAGCAAAACTTGCTACTTCTGACAGAAAAGTTGTTATCACAATCAAACAATGTTACTTCTAAGAAAAAATTTGGTATCTTTGGTAGAAAACTTGCTAGTTCAAACAGAAAAAGTGTTATCAGTGAGGAAAAATATTATTTCCAACAGAAATTTTTGTTTGTTCAGTAAAAGTGTGTTAGTATTAGGGTAAAATATCATTACTTTGATGAGAAGGATTGTTAGTGTTAAGAAAAACTTACTACTTCTGACAGAAAAGTTGTTATCACAATCAAAAAATGTTACTTCTAAGACTCTAAGCTAAAAAACTATAAACTCTTAACTAAAGGTAAACTAAACTAAAACTCTAAGCTAAGACTCAAAGCTAAAACTCTAATCAAACCTGAAAGTGTGTTCCCTGACATGCTGGATTTGAAAGTGTAATTTCAGAGAAATTCTTTAACCTTTTAGGGCTAACTTGGGATGAGCATTTAGGGTTCTCCAACATGCTGAACCTGAAAGTCCTACATGTCGAACCTGAAAGTGTGTTCCCTGACATGCTGGATCTGAAAGTATAATTTTATAGAAATTCTTTAACCTTTTAGGGCTAACTTGGGGTGAGCATTTAGGGTTCTCCATTATGTTGAACCTGAAAGTCCTACATGTTAAACCTGAAAGTGTGTTCCCTGACATACCGAATCTGAAGGTGTAATTTCAGAGAAATTCTTTAACCATTTAGGGTTAACTTGGAATGAGCATTTAGGGTTCTCCAACATACTGAACCTGAAAGTCTGTTCCCTGACATGCTGGATCTGAAAGTGTGA
>JAQQPU010001789.1:0-11346 GCA_029168905.1 Artemia sp. Kazakhstan ARC1039 | reverse complement strand
ATTATATACGAAATCTCAAGGGTGAATTGTTATGTAAGCAAGCCCTCAGATTGGCTGAGAAGGAAACACGTGATCTAACTGTTTCCTATTTCTGGAAACTCATAACATTCGCCTCGAGCGTGCCCAAAACAACAACAACAACAAATAGTGTTTCCTATTTCTGGACACCTTGACATTCGCTGAGAGCGTGCACTTGCCCAAAACAACAAATAAATCGACCTTGACATTCGCTGAGAGCGTGCACTTACAACAACAACAACATCGACCTTGGAAAAAGAGGTCATTGACCCCATTAAGCACGTGTTCTCCATAGGGAGGCTATGCCCATATTTGGTGTACTGTCACGAGATACATTCTTTTGATAACCGAATTTTGTACTGTCACGACCTTTACCCCCCTTTCTACTCTCAATTTAAGACTTCCGTATTTAAATGAGTTAAGATCTGTTGAATCAAATTTGTTAAATACAATTTTTTTGAAGATTTTGAGATTTTAATTTGCAGACTTGAAATATTTTTTGATTTTTAAATTAAATTTTTAGATTTAAGTTCATTGTCAGAGCTCAAACATTGTTACGAAATTAAATTTACCTGAATGCATTCATACAGGTAGTTTCGATTGCATCCTAACCCAGCTATTACAGGGATTTCAAGTGTTCATGAAAATTTTTTTGCGGATAATAACGGCAGGATAGTTCAAACTTCTCAAATGTTTCTTCAGGAATATCGGTTGAAGAATTGTCAATCAAATCGTTAGCTGACAACATAGCTATTATTTTAGCAACAGTAAAGGACAACTCAGCTGCTCTACAAGGTCTAACTGATAGTATGAAAACAGTGTAAAACCGATTACTGGAAGTGGAAAAATCTGTGACGGATTCAAATAAGGAAATTGCTGAATTAAAGCCGTGAATTTCTGCCATAGAAGATGAGGCGTCAAATCTGAAGGTGCAAATTTCGGTTTTGGCTAATGAAAATGTGAGGTTAACGACCAAGTTGTCTGCAGTTAATCATAATCTCCAGCGATTAGAAAGTAAAGAAACTCGCCAGAACGTGATTTTATGGAAGGTTTCGGCGAGTGATGTGGAATCAGCCAAAAATGTGTTTGAGAAGGTTGTTAAAGACGGGTTGGAATATGAGCAGAACTGCGATTTCTCGGTTTTGGAAAATGGAAAGGAGAAAAAATTTATCAAGATTGAGATGCATAGCATAGAGGCTTGACTGGCTTTGTTGAAGAACGCTAAAAAACTAAATAGAAAAGTTGTCATGAACTTTTCAAATATCTATTTGACGGATGATATGCCCTTTTCGGTTAGAGAGACTCGTTGGAAATTACTGGCAGTCAGAAAGAAAATTAACAATTGCCAAATTAGCGAATTGGACGTTTGGGTTACAAAGTCGGTACCACCTCTCTTGTGCATTCGACGTCATGCAAATACTCCTATGGATAAGTATACGATGGAACAGTTCCCAGACAATTTTCTAAGCAATATAGTGATCAACAGTAAAAATTTTCAAATACCAGAATAGCATATCCATTATGAAAGTATGCACGAGTGGAGTGCATCAAGGGATGCTTGGAAGAAAAAAAATTGAATTGTGCTGTGAAAAATAAAGTTGGTATATATATATATTACTTACAAAAGACACTGGATGTAGTGATTTTTTTTTCAATTGAGCCCTAAAGTGTATCTCTATGATGTTTTAGTTCCCTACTAGTGGCGAATGAATAAATGCAGAGAAGAGGAAATGATGGGCGAAATGTTAGAATTATGTTGACATTGTTTCAAATGGAAAATTGTGAATTTCATTATTTTCATTTAAATATTTTAGATTTTTGGGGCGTTTCCTCCCTTTTTTGAAAATCAGGCAAATTTTCTCAGGTTCATAGCTTTTGATGGGCAAAAGCTAAAGCTTTATTTTCTTAGTTTTAATTTATGAGATGGAACTATAAGTGTTTATTTTCGTTATTATTACATTTAGTCATTGTGTTATAATTAGCTAGGTTAGGTGCCAAAAAAGAATGATGATAGTGAGGAAAAAGGAAAAAATATGGAAAAATGATTCAGGAGTGTTTCTTAGTTTCATTTATAATAGTTTGCGAGTTTTTGATAGTTCATATAGTGAAGCTTCGCCAACGGGCTTCGCCAACGCGCTAGCACCTAGTTAGCGAAGAGGATTATAAATTGAAATCTAGTTTCTTTGAACTTGACCCAGTTTTCATCAGCATTCATTCCGCTTACATCTAAGTACACAGGCTGTGAAATAACTTGAAAAACCAGTTCCCATTGACAAGAATTGTCATGTTAAGTGGAAATCTTACTTTATAAGACTTACTATGTTAAGCAGAAATTTTGTGTGAATAATTACAGGCACTGGAATAATCACTCGGATGCATTTGTGAGGCTCGGCCCTCAAAGAAAGATAAGTAATCTTTCTAATTATTATAACTATATTTCCGGATTAATTATGACTTCTGTTAATTTTTCTGAAACTCTACAAGAAATTAATCAAAAATTGAACGGAATAGAAATAGTTTCATCGCAGGTTCAAGAACTGAGAAACGACCTATCTGCTATTTCGTCGCGAATTGATTCGACAGTAGACAAGTTCTCAGAGGATACGTCACAATTGAAGAAAGATTACCTAAGTTTGCAAGCTGAATTGTCGGCTACTAACGTAAAATTGCAAAGACTAGAAAATGAGTCTAAAAAGTGTAATTTGGTCCTGTATAATTTCGATCCTACAAACAAAGGTTCTTCGTTACGAGAAGATGTAATGAGAGCACTCAACTTACATGTGCCAAATTTAGGGCTGAAAATGATGGACATTAGAGACATTTTTCGGCTAAACGCTAAACAAGGCACGCGACCGGTGCTGGTTAAGTTTACAAGTGGTTACATTCGTGATACTATATTGCGTTCAAGTGCGCACCTGAAAAGGGCGGGTCTTGGTGTTAGTCCCGATTATACAAAGCGTGAATTGTCTATTCGTAACCACCTAAAGCCTTTTCTTGAACGGGCTAGAGGAGAAAATAGAGAAGCAAGACTAAGAGGGACAGAGTTATATATTGGTCAACAGTGTTTTACGTATAGCTTTGATAAGCAGTCTGTAGTTGAGGTTACGAATTCCCCTAATATAGAGTCATCACCGAGTACCATGACCCATTCTAATGAAAATTTTCGGCAAAAGTTTCTCCGTGAACCTGGGTCTTTATCAGTGCCACAAAAAAGTTTAGTAAAGAGTTTTGTTTCTGAAAATAATCGGTTTAACCTGGAAGAACCTTGCAATTCAAGATCGCGTTCTGGATCTTCATCCTCAATTCAATCTTTCTTTAGTGTAGTGGAGGAGCTTAGTAGTGATAACGAAATAAATGGGGTGAACAGTGAAACTCCTGTTATTAAAAAAGGCTCCACATCAACTTTTATCGGGCCTGTGGGGGCTCCCAAACGTAACAGCCAACAAATTATTAGCCCAGATGACCACCTAAGACAGAAGAGCAAGTCAGTTAGAGCTGACGACCCTAATAAAATGGAGCCTAGGCGGCTATTTAACTCGTCACAACCCATTGGCTCAAATAGTGGATAGGATAAGCAGGGCCATGGCGCAATTTACGAGTGTCATTTAGCGCATTGGAATGTTCAGGGCTTTTCGTATCTTAAATTAGAGTGTCTTCTTAAATGTTGTGATTTTTCAGTTGTATCATTAGTAGAAACGTGGCTGGAAAAAGAGGAGAGAATAGAAGGTTTTTCTTATTTTGGATCACAAAGAAAGCGATCGCAGAATGGTAGAACTTATGGAGGAGTGGCATTATTGATAACGAATAGATGGCGAAATTTATCTCGATTGAAAAGTGTTTCATGTAATCTAGTATGGGTGCGAGTACCTTTAGGTAGTAACTCGTTTATCTTTTGTTCAGTGTATTTACTGCCGGAAACTAGCACTTTTAGTGATGAGGATACCTGGGAGATATTAGAAAATGATATGGATCGTTTTTCAGAACAGTTTCCGTCCGAGTATTTTGTTTTTCTAGGGGATTTTAACGGATATACAGGGGAGGATGGAGGAGCCCGTGAGGAGGAGGTGGGTCTCGAACTAGGAAAAACTAAGGGAGTTGATATGATTGAGCCGTCGGTTAGGAGGAGGACGAGTAAGGACGGTCATCGGAGAAAGAATAATTGGGGGAAAAAATTATTGGATTTTTGTGGTAAGCAGAATTTGGTTATTTTGAATGGGAGGACAGGGAAGGATAAAGGAGTGGGGGATTTTACATGTTTTTCGGGTAGATCTCCAAGTGTTATAGATTATGGGGTTGTTAGTCTGGGGCTTCTTTCTTGTTGTGTGGATTTTGAGGTGATGGCGCTTGCTGGGTCGGATCACGTGCCTATTAGGGTTGAATTAGGAGGGGGAGGATGGGCTGAGAGCCGGAAAAAGAAGTTTGGGGCTAAGGGAAAGATGGGTAATGAGCTTGATTGGAGGGAAGGTTTAAGGTTTGATAATGATAGTGAGGAGAAGTTGAAAAAGGTACTAGTTGCAGATAGAGGGCTGGATTCATTTATTCAGAAGAGTGAGGATATGGCAAGGGAAGGGGATATAGCAGGTTCTGTTGATTTTTTGTCGGGAGTTTTGTATAAGATTGGAACTAAGGTGGCATGCAGGAGAAAAAATGGTAGAAGTACTGGTTTGATGAGTTTTTTTGATAAAGATTGTGAGGAAAAGAAGAAGGAGGTTTTAGTAGCTTTTAGATTGCTTAAGGCTAGTAGTACAGTTGATCTGGAAAATAATTTGCAGGTTTTTAGGGACAAGCGAAGGGGATATAAAAGGCTACTTAAGTTGAAGAAGAGACGTTCTGAAGAGGAAGAGAGCCAAAACATACGGGAGAAATTTAGCGTGAATGATACAACGGAGTTCTGGAAGTTAATTAGGAAATCAACAGAAAATAGAAAGTTGACTGATTCAGTCCCTCACGCCGATACCTGGTCAGAATACTTAGAACAAAAATATAAAGAGATATACACCGAAGAGGACGAAGAGAGAGCTGATGAGGAGATGAATAGTTTAGAAGAAACAGCCGATTTTGAGTTGGATTCAGAGGATGCTAAACTACTGGAACCGGTTGGATAGGAGGAAATATGGCACGCCTTGAAAAGCATGAGAGGGAATTCAGCTCCGGGCATCGACGGAGTACCAACTAAGCTGCTGAAATGGTCAAGAGCATGGATACTGCCAGTGCTTGCATTGATATTCTCGGCAATTCTAAGTACACCTCTATGGCCAAAAAATTGGCAGATATCGATTATGATCCCATTATTTAAGAAAGGAGAAAGAAACCTACACAAGAACTATAGGGGGATAAGTTTAGGAAGTTCTATCAGTAAGCTATTTTGTAGAGTCCTTTCTAATAGGATGGATAAATGGTTGCATTATAAAGGTATATTAATTGAATGTCAGGCAGGGTTTAGGGAAAACTATAGTACAATTGATCAAATATTTTGTTTACAGGCTTTAGCTAGTAAATATACGAGGCATAGGAAAAATAGGCTATATACGGCGTTTTTGGACATTAGGGGAGCATTTGACGAAGTTTCAAGGAGTTTGTTGAAAGTGGTGTTGGTGAAATTAGGATTGCCAATTAGGTTAGTAGAAGTTATAATGAAAATGTATGAGGTGGTTAAAGTAGTAGTGAAGGTAGGTATTTCTTATTCTAGGCCAGTTTTAAGTAATGTAGGCCTCAAACAGGGATGCACTCTATCACCGCGTTTGTTTTCTCTTTTTATTAATGATATTGAGCAGTATTTTAGAAATAGAAATGTCCCTATGTTAAAATTAATGTCGCTGGAGCTGTTTTGTTTATTATTTGCAGATGACATAGTATTGCTTGCGAAATCGGCTCCGGATTTGCAAAAGATGTTAGAGATTTTGGATAGTTATCTGGAGAGTAAAAAATTAGTTTTAAATATTGAAAAATCAGTTATATTAGTTTTTGGAAAAAAAGAAAGGGAAAAGAATAAGTTTTATTTTAAAGGGAAAGAGATGAATGAAGTTAAGGATTATATTTATTTGGGATGTAAGTTCACAAGTTCAGGGAAATGGAGTGATCAGGTGCAAATAGCGAGTTGGAAGGGTCAGAAGGCTTCATGGGCATTATTGAAGAGTCCCCTTAGGCATCTAGGACCGGCAGATATTAAGCTACAGAAGAGAATTTTTGAGACGAAGGTAGGCCCAGCATTGAGTTACGGTGGGGAAGTTTGGGGTTTTGAAAAAGGGGAAAAAATAGAGAGAATTTATTTAGGACATTTCAGGAGACTTTTAGGGCTAAGCGGGAAATTTAATAATCTGGTGTTAAAGGGTGATCTAGGATTGTTTTCATTGAGAATAAAAAGATTGGTTAGAATGATAGGATACTGGGAAAAGGTGATTGGTTTACAGAATAATAGGTTAGTAAATGCAGCTTATCTGGAGGTGTTGCAGGATAGAAGGAAATGTTCATGGGCTTCCCAGGTGAAATCAATCTTAAATAGTTGTGGGTTATCAGGTGTTTGGAATGAAGGGAAGGGGATAGGGCTGGAAGTAGGAAATGTAGCAAAACTAGTAAAGGGAGTGCTTGAAGATCAGGAGATTCAGAAATGGCAGTGTGAGGTCGCAGCCTCGGTGTCCCTTGGCATTTACCGGCAATGGAAGGAGGTCTGGGGATATGATAATTATTTTAAAGCGGGTTTAAATAGTGAAGAAATTAAGTGGTATATATCAGGGAGGGGTAATTTTCTAGCACTTGGAGAAAGGAGGAAATATTTAGGGAGGGTAAGGGTAAAGGAGGGTCCTTACTCATGCCCTATGTGCGGAGAAAATGGGGAGGATCTGCTTCACTTCATGGCTCTTTGTCCCGAATTACAGGATCTAAGGAAAGATTTATTTTTTGTTAATGTGGGGACAAGTGAGTGGTTGGTTTCAGTAATGGGATCAAAAAATTATGGGACAATAAGAATGATAGCAAAGTATATAAAATTGGGTATGTCACATAGAGATAGATTTTTGTAAAAAGGGGTGGGGTGAGTCTGGAAAGTATTGTTGTATGTGTGTAAGTTGTTTTCTTGTTTGTTATTTTTGTAGTCATGGCCCTTGATAGATGTAACATACATCTATCTATTTATGTTAGTTTAATGGTATCGTGTGCTTTATTATGTTTTTGTAATGTTTTGTAATTTTGCGTTGTTATTGTTATGTAGGCTACCATACTTTGCTATGAGTGTTATAATCATGTTATTATTTTGTGTGATTTTCCTTTTTTTGCCATGGCCCAAAGTGGCTTTTATTGCAATAAATATCTATCTATCTATCTATCTATGGTAAGATAAATGTCAGGGATTAATAAAAAGTTGGCACTACTAGAAAATAATAGGGTAAATGTTTATGAAGAGGTTGATAGGGTGCTCCAGGATGGTGATGATATGTGGAGCATGAGACTGGGACCACCAGCGAGGTATTGGGTTGACTGAGACTTGGCTTAATGATCATAATGATTTGCTACTTGATATTAATGGTTACACGTTTTATAGAAAGAATAGAATGATACATCAACATGGTGGGCTTGCAGCGTATGTGAAGTCAAGCCTTACTTCTAAGGTAAAAGAAGATTTATCAGTATCTGTTGAAATGGTATTTGAGAGTATGGTTTTGCAGGTTGATATCAATAAGGATACATTTTACGTAGTAATTGTATATAGAACTCCTTCAAGTTCATTACAACAATTTATGGATTATACGGAGTCGCAGCTGATGCAACTACCATCCTCGGCCAATTGTTTTGTGATGGGTTATTTTAATATTGATTTGAAGAATAGGGAAAATGTGGTTCGTAATAATTTTGTGATCTTATGTTTAGTTTTAATTTTCACCCAGTTATTGATGTGTGTACTCGTATTACTAAGACGTCTGGAACTTTGATAGATACTATTTTTTCGAGTGTTAAATATGATAGCCCAATTGTAATCCCTAATGGTGTGTCCGATCACTGTTCAATTATGGTGTGTATAGATATTGAAATAGACATTATTCTTATTTTGATAAATCAAGTATTAATGAAATGAAAGAGCGCGACTTGAGGAGTGTGATTGGAGTTGTTTAAGTGAATGCGCGAATTATGGTGACAGGTTTGCAACGTGGTATGAAAAAGTTACAAATTTGAAAAATGAAGTGTGTATTAAGATAACTGTAAAGAAAAAATAAATGAAAGAAGTGCAAAAAGCCATGGATATCCCGCAGTCTTTTGGCTAGCATCAAGAGCAGACATGCATTGTATAAGGCTAGTAAAATTACTGACCGAGAATTAGACTGAAATATTTATAAGAATTATAATAACGCGCTCAATAAATTGTTAAGAAAAGTAAAAAAGGATTATTGCTCGAGAATGTTTGAGTCGTGTTGAGATAGCTCTTTGAAGACTTGGAAAGTTATTCGGTCGATAATTGGAGGAATTGACAAGGAGCCAAGTGGAAGTGAACAATACAAGGCAGATTTTAATGAAAAACTGGCCGATCATTTTTCTAACGCAGGTAATGAAATTAGACAGACACTAAGTATACATAAAAACGAAGGGTCTTTTCACCAGTATATTGGGCCAGCTAGTGAAACAAGTATGTGGCTTCAAAAGACAAATGAAAGTGAAATGTTAACAGTGATTTCTGGAATGAATAATAATTCCGGTGGATCAGATTTTTTATCCCTCCGTGTCCTGAAAGAAATATTTCCAGTTATTAAGGATCAACTTGTCGAACATATGAATGGGTGTTTTAAGGATGGGATCTTCCCTCAGTCGTTTAAAACTGCAAAAATAGTGCCAGTTTTTAAGTCAGGTGACCAAGAAGTTCCTAGCAACTATAGTCCAATATCACTGCTTCCGATTATAGCTAGAATAATGGAGAAGATATTATTCCTAAGGATTGAGACATTTATAGAGAAGAAAGGATTTTTCTTTAAGAGCCAATTTGGTTTCAGAAAGAAACATTCTACAGAGCATGCAGTTCAGTAACTTACAATGTTGGTTAATGATGGCGTTGAAAAACAACTTAAAGTCATAACTGTATTTTTAGATATTTTAAAAGCGCTCGATTCTGTGGACCATGAAATTCTATTGTGTAAATAAGATAATGCCGGTATAAGAGGAAGAGCTCTGAATCTGTTGAAGTCTTACCTAAGTGATAGAAAATTATATTTAGATGATGGAAAACAAGCTATATGTGAATATGATGTCGAGTCTGGAGTCCCACAGGGATCTCCCCTTTGTCCACTATTATTTGCTGTATATATTAAGGATCCATGTGTAATTTTATCTAATATTGTTGATTCAGTAAACAGTGGAGACCCAAATGTGATCCCTGTAAAATCGTTAGTTTTGTTTGCTGATGATACTAATTTAACGGTATGCGCGAGAACTGAAAAAGAGTTGATCCGTGCAGTCAAACATGATATAAGTTTGATAGGTTGAATTAAAGTGGACTAGGTTGAATAAGCTGAAAATAAATTTTCAGAAGTGTAATTTTGTATTGTTTGCTCGTTCTAAAAGGTATTATCCTTGAGTTGATAAGTTGAGGTGTGGAAATTCATTTATTAATAGAGTACACTCTACTAGGTATTTAGGCATTATTGTAGATAAGATGCTTAGTTTTTCAGATCATATAAATTGTATAACATCCAAAATTGCCCGTAATGTTGGACTTATTAGGAAATTGAAGCATATTTGTCCGAAAGTTGTCCTTAGACTTTTATATTTTTCACTTGTCCATTGTTACCTTTTATATTGTTCTTCGGTATGGTTTTCAACTTTTCAATCCCATCTGAAACGCCTTAGAGCTTTGCAGAATTCTTCCATTAGGATTTTAGAAAATCATGGACCGAGAGATTCAGTGAGAAATGTGTATTTGAAACTGAATATTCTTCCTCTAGCAGGTATATTCGTTTTCTTTCGATCTATGTTAATGTTTGATATTATTAATAACCTTCCCTCAGAAATGTTTTAATGGCATGTTTATAACTGGTGTGGATCTTCACAATCATAAGCAGCGCGCTAGCGCTGCCTAAGTAAAGAACGATGTGGGCACAAAGTACTTTTGGTTTCTCCATACCAGGGCACTTCGTACCGAAGGAGTTGTCGTAGAAACTTCGAAAAGGCGTCATTCGATTGGAAATGGGAGTGGCTAGTGCCCTTTTTAATTGTCGACAGTGATTGGAGGGCAACTAGCCCCTCCCCCACGCCCATCATTCCCCCAAACACATCCAATCAAAATTTTGAGATAGCCATTTTGTTCAGCGTAGTTGATTTCCAGATAGAAAATATGTTTTTGAGGAGGACACTCCCCCACAACCCTCAGGGCAATGGTTTTAAGTTATGCCCTGGGGGCATATAAGGTTTTTATAGAAGGCGTTGTCGTAGAAACTTAAAAACAGGCTCATTCGATTGAAAATTCGAAAGGCTAGTACCCTTTTTAATAGTCGAAAGTGATTGGAGGGCAACTAGCCCCTCCCCCCCACGCCCATCATTCCCCCAATTTCATACAATCAAAATTTAGAGATAGGCATTTTGTTCAGCGTAGTTGATTTCCAGATAGAAAATATGTTTTTGAGGAGGACACTCCCCCACAACCCTCAGGGCAAGGGTTTTAAGTTATGCCCTGGGGGCATATAAGGTTTTTATAGAAGGCGTTGTCGTAGAAACTTCAAAATAGACTCATTCGATTGGAAATTCAAAGGGCTAGTACCCTTTTTAATAGTCGAAAGTGATTGGAGGGCAACTAGCCCCCCCCCCACGCCTATCATTCCCCCAAACACATCCAATCAAAATTTTGAAATAGCCATTTTGTTCAGCGTAGTTAATTTCCAGATAGAAAATATGTTTTTGAGGAGGAGACTCTCCCACAACCCTCAGGGCAAGGGTTTTAAGTTATGCCCTGGGGGCATATAGGTTTTGATAGAAGGTGTTCTCGTAGAAACTTCAAAACAGGCTCATTCTATTGGAAATTCAAAGGGCTAGTGCCCTTTTTAATAGTCGAAAATGATTGGAGGGCAACTAGCCCCCCCCCCACGCCTATCATTCCTCCAAACACATCTAATCAAAATTTTTAGATAGCCATTTTGTTCAGCGTAGTTTTTAGTTTTTGAAGAGGATACTCCCTCACAACCCTTAGGGCAAGGGTTTTAAGTTATGGCCTGAGGGAATATAAGGTTTTTATAGAAGGCGTTGTCGTAGAAACTTCAAAACAGGGTCTTTCGATTGGAAATTCAAAGGGCTAGTACCCTTTTTAATAGTCGAAAGTGATTAGAGGGCAACTAGCCAACCCCCCCCCCCACGCCC
>JAQQPU010001788.1:0-11748 GCA_029168905.1 Artemia sp. Kazakhstan ARC1039 | reverse complement strand
TATGTATAGTAACTATAATATAGTAACTTAACTATATGTATAGTAACATTTATTTTCTGGATTAAAAGAATAGGGAATAGTGATGAAAGGTCAGCATTGAATGAATAGTGAGTTTTGTCAAGCCATTTTTTGTAGTATTTCGGAAGGGTTATTACCTTTTCAAAGTACCGATTACCCTAGCATAGATCAAACTCTGAGAAAAACGTAGACCATTTTGATGGTCATTGAACATTTGCTCTAATTTCCGGAAGTAGCGCTTAATTAAAAGTGGATTCAGTTTTGAAATGCATCTCAGTTTTCCCTTCGTCTTTAAGTCCAGACAACTTACTATTATAGAGAAAAACATAAATTTTCGTAGAGTTCTACCGAAAAACCTTAGAATAATTTAGACACCAAATAACACTATTCTAAAGGATCGCTATGGTTATTTTTCACGGGCCGAGTTTGCCTTATAAAAGAAAAACCTCTGAAAAGAGAAGGATGGCCAAGGGTATAATTTCGGCTACATTTAGCTAAAGAGATTAGTACCATACAAATATTGATTTTTGTCGATCAATATCTTCGCGATTTTTTTTCTCGGAGGAAGGGGAGGAGGGTAACTTCATCCTAGTCCTTTTTTTATTTGGAGCCCGGTATACCACTTTAGATTGTTTTGAAAGACGGAAGATAAAGGCAAGAGCTGTCTTGGGGTAGATTTAAAAAGAATCAGCGTTGTTACCGGCTTTTGATCTAATTTTTCCACTAAAAGTTTATTAATTTTGTAATCTGAAAAGGGTACGTAATCTCAAAATTTAATTCCTCAACTAAAAGACAAGGGAATGATGTTGAAAGATGCACATTACATGAGCAGTGAGTCTTCTCGTTCAAATTCATGAAATATGTGTTTTTTTGTTGTTTTTTTTGGGAGGGGGGGGTAATCCCATCTTAGTTTTAATTCAAACCATAGCTTCTATTTAAAGAAATAAGAGAGCTTATAGGGTGATAAGTATTAGAGGGGCTACTAGAAAAATTTGATTCATCAGCTATGAAGACTGAAACATATTGCGTTATTTCTGTTCAAGCAAGGTGCCCCATAATCAGTAATTTGACAAAAATCACTACTATATAGGCTACAGACTTGCATTGATCCCAAATTTGTTGTTATTTTGGAGGGGAGCATTATTAATACCATCATTTTTCAGTTTCGAGCCAAAAATACTTCTTCACCTCAGAAGAATCTTGTGTTTGTCGACTTTTCAGCAAATTTTTTAATAAAAACTTTCAGTAAATTTTATTAATTATAAATTTTCAACAGGATATTGATTTTAAAATCAAGACCATATTACCATTAAACTTACTTATGAAACCGCAGCCTTGAGATGCTAGATAATAATATTCGTTTCACAAAAATAAAAAAGAAGTTTTTAACAAAGAAGTGCTACGTTAGATTTCACTTTGAAGGTGTTTATCTGTTATTTGGTCTCAACATTATACACTTTCTTTATTTCTTATAGATTTGGTAGGAATATTTATAAAAAACATTTTAGCCTGATCCAATAGAATTACAAGCATCTTGCAGAATCTTTTCTATATATTGTCAGAACTATACCATGTTGCAAAGAACGTGAAAAACTTAAATTTGTTTTCTTTCCAGGAGATATCATCTTTATATTTGGGCAATTAGTTGCACATTTTTGTTAACTTGAGCATATCCGTAATGCATATTTGTGTTATATATTCAACTCTTGTGGTAAAGTAATATACGTTATTTTTGTGTGGGAAAATCGTTAAGAATACAAGTTATGTTTTGAACTACACATACAGAAAAGTGTCTCTATAACTAGGTAAGAACTGAGGTAATGAATAAGATTGTGCAGATCCTTGGTAAACAATGCCTTTTTTCATCAAGTCCTATGGATAGACGCGAGATACATAAGAACAGGGTTCATTTGGATCATTCTATACATTAAGATTCGTACAAAATAACGAATGTGCTTTAGGATTTAATTTAATCATGGTGACATTTCATAGTGACATACGGTATATTCATTGTCACATATGCTATATTCATTATTACTTACGCTATATGGAAAAATTTGGCTCCCTAAAATCCCCCTCGAAACCAAATTATTGTACATGCCTAGAAAAAGCACAGTGGATCAGCAGTTTCGAAAAACTCTTTTAAAGTTGAGTTCTGAACATAAAAGTAAACTTTTAAAGTTGAGTTCTGAACATAAAAGTAAACTTTTAAAGTTGAGTTCTGAACATAAACCAATCTTTGTGATTTTAGATTATTAGTGCCCGGCATGTAAATATGGTTTTTTGCTGGGAGGATGGAGAAGGGTGATAAATTGAAAAAAAAATCGGGATCTCTATTATGATTCAGTTGCTTTGGTAATCAACTACCTATGTTCTTTGACTACGTTTGACTCTGTCTCACAACTTTATTTTTTAAAACCATAAAAAACTTTAGCGTAAAGAGCGAGGCGTTGAGGAGGGGACATCCCCTTTCATATACGGAATAATTTCTGTTCGTTTTAAGTTTTAATGTCGCTCCTTACTTTCAGTTAAAAAAAGCTTGCTTTTTTAGTTAATCATAATAGAGTCATCTTTTTTATAATAGAGTCAATCTTTCTTCACTTCTAAATTGCCAAAATTCCCTCACTATTTTCAGAGGGGGGACTTGCTCCGGGCGTAGAAACTTTAGGAGTGCAGAATTTCAAATAAATAATCTAACGGCTGTAACCTTTTTGTACATTTTTTTTTATTAAAATAAAGTAGAGTGGGCAGATGGCAGTTTGCAAGTAAATTGAATCCAAAAAATTTCTTTTTCCCATATCTTCATAGCCATTCCTTTAAAATATAAGTATTTAGCAATAAAAGTAAAATATTGTGATGATTTGGATCCCAGTCGGTTGTTCCATTGTGATCCCTTAAGGGGATTAAAAACAACCAATAATTAAAGAGCCTGAAATCCCTTTTGGGCATTGTGGCAAAAAAAAAATACCCTTAGAATCGCCACTGTTGAAAACACTAAATAGGAAATAGGTAAAAACAAGTTTAAAAACGCATCAAATATTTGTTTATATTCATTTTTGTTACGTTTTTACGAGTCAAACATACATTTCAGGGTGGGGGGGGAGGTTCGAATACAAATTATTACTTATATGAGGGGGTTGCCCTCTCCTCAATACCTCAATCTTTACGCTAAATGATCGAGAAATTAGGCCCCAAATTCCTCTGAATAATCGGATAAGGGGTGCTCGAACGCATCATAAGTGTATTTTAGGTTGATTATTATGGTTCCTAGATCCTAGTATTCTGACTAAGTTGTATTTTTTTTTTTTTTTTTTGTGTGTGTGTGACAGAACCTATATTGCTATCAAGAGTCACGTAAGAAAATATGTCTTCATTGAACACCCAGTTATAATTGGAAAAAATTTAAGTTTTTTTTTATGCTTTCGTGGTGTAGCTGTTACAACTAAATTGCCATATACTGAGTGTCAAGCTGGTCAAAATTGTCACTAATTTTGCCTGGTAGAATTGTCGATAGATACTTGTTTTACGAGTTCTTTTTTTGATATCAACGGGAAAATACGACAGTTTTTTTCCAATCGGATGAATATTGAAGTAAACTCTTGTATTTTGGGTAAAAAGGTCCGGCTTTGTCTAATGGTTGAGATAGAAAATGACCTAACTGTTTATATCTCTCTACAGTGCCCGGGATTATTAAAATGGGTATAGGATTATCTTTCTATTAGCGCTGCATTTCGTATTGCCAATTTTAGTAATTTAACGTATGCTGGAATATACTCCACGGATTTTGAATTTCTATTGATGCAAATGAATGGATTTCCATTTATGTAAACAATTCCTCAAAACTGCTTTAGAATATGCTAAAGAAACAACGATATTTTAGAAGAATTACAATTTCAGTCACCTTACGACAGCGACGTGGAAAGAGCTGCGTTTGCAAACTAAATAAGGTTAGGTTCAATCCCGCGTGTCGTAAGGAACTTTGAGTTTGTGACGTTGGTTTCCAATTTTTTTTTCTTTTTAGATTGTGGAATTTTATAGAATGCTGGTCGAAAAATTCCGTTTTAAGAAATTTATTTTGCGAAAAAGTTATTCGGGTATGTCAAAATTTTTATATAAACACAAAATGTTTATATACAAACATTTGTGTTAGTCTCCCATTGACTCGCCAAAATTAGCGAAAATTAGAATCCAAACTGTTCAATATTTTTACCTCTTATTTTTGGTTTCTGATTTTTTACTTCTGAATTCTGACATGATTTTAAAAGAAACAAGAATTTTGCATTCCACAATCAATGTACGGTGAAATAAGAAAAATCACTTAAATTACAAGCAAAAATTTGCGGTACTCTTTTACTAAACGGACTCTTTTATATAGTGCTAGTTTGGTTAATGCTAATGAAATAAAATAAAATAGGATGAATATATACTAGTTTAGAAACAAATGTAGGCTATATATTTGCACATTAGGGGGTGGGGGTGGGGGCAAAGCATACAATATATTAAATACGTAACCTAACCTAGGTACCTTCCCCCCCCCTAAAACCCCAAAAAGAATAATTTAAATACAGTTCTTGCCTTTGTTTATCTCCCAGAAGGCACAGAAAGCTGTTTTTCAGCAGGCGTCTCGGTCTATTTCGTGACTGATTTGATTGCCGTAAATAAAAGAGTCCGTTTAGCAAACGAGTACCAAATTTGCCGTTTCTCAGTGGCGCCAACTCTTGAAAACGTAGGGGTAGGGAGGGAGGAGGGCAAATTATTTTTCAAATCTGGATCCAATTGCAAATTTTGCATTGTGGATGCAAAATTTTGATGGGAACCATTGGAAATTTAAAACAAATTTTGTTGTCCTTTTGTTGTAAACAATAAATGTCAGACGTTTACTTCCTATGGTAGCATATTGAAATGCAAATTTTGATAGGAATCATGGAAAATCTGTAGTTTAAAAATTTTAGGTTTAAACTTGGCACGCCTTTAAAGACAACACATACAAAATCAACTGCCCTGGAAGTTGGAAAATATAAGTTTTCGTTCCTTTCTGAAACTTGCAGTACGTGTGATGAAATTTCGCAAATACGGCGGTGGTATTTTCGTACACAGCTAAGCGCGCTCCTCCTCCATCCCAATTCATTCAAGGCCTCACTCTTCACACCCTCCCAAGAAGTTCCCATTTCCCTTAAATCTTTCTTTGCATCCTCCCACCCCATTGTATTCATATTTTAGTATAGTACTAAAATAATCTGAATTCAAGATTATACCCTTGATTTTACCTAAACGTATATGTAACAGTCTACGATGCCGAAGTCCCTTCCAAATTTTGCAACAAAATTCAGCGCTTTTGGAAAAAAAATGCCCGACATTTATTTAGAATCATATAGAATTTATGCGCACATTTCAAAAGAACATAAAAACGAAGGAAAAGATCGAAACAAGGAATGAAAAAGAAAATTGAACTACTAGGAGGAGCCAAAATATTGGCACTGGTCATGAGAGTTTATATGCTGAGGTGGGACTTGTTGATTCATCTGTTGCTGTGAATATATCTGCTGTTGCTACTGGAGTCCCTTGCATATGAGCTTGTCCACTTAGTTGCCCAGGGTTCATCGACACAGAGCTTAACTGGCCAGTACTTATTGGACCTCTCGGCACTCGTCCAGAACTGCGAGCGAGTACTCCCGGATTTGGATTCATGATTGGTGGTGATTGTCAAATGTTGGTAGCTGCTGCGACTGATAGTTAAGCTGTTACTAGGGCAAAGGACTTTGGGTTTGCTGACCAGCCTGAAAAAAGAAAAGCATCATTTTCTACCACTTTTATAGCCAGATATCTTTTTTAATTATATAGCCAGGTTGGCAAAGCCAGAACCAAAGTTGACATGCCCAGACTTCGCAATTGAACCGTTCTGTGAATCAAGCCCATAAAACAAACAATTAAGGAAACATTCTTAAATTTCAGTGTGCCAATTCTTTAGGAAGGATAGAAACAGATTAAAGAAGCCTGGACTATGGCTGACCTGGTTTTTCTGTTTTTCATACTTCCAAAGCTAATAGAAAAACGGTTGTTTTTACGAAGAGCTGGAACGGATTATCAGTTTCATACCACCTTTTCTCTTGTTTTCCGAAAAATCAAAAAGGAAAAATCACAGCATCAATGACATGTTACAGTTATAGACCAAATGATTACTACATCAAACAACAAAATGATCAGGCATTAATATCATTGTTGACCGGCCTGTCGCCAGCAATAACAAGCCAAAAATAAAAATATTCCTGGGATCGGGGAAACCTGAATTTTAATCGAATCAGGGAAAATTTTGGCATTGTTTTATCACTAGCAATAAGTAACGCTTCATATGATGTAACTGGTTATAGATATGCACATCCATTAACTAATGGGTGAAGGAGGGGGTAGGGGCAAATATAAAATGTACTCAACATCAAAACCAGTCCCTGGATCCTTTCCATGAGTCAAACATCGGTATTCCACATTGCATCCTTATGTTTATAATTCCTAGTTAAGTGGAATATTCATTGACAATTTCAGCTAGAATTTGTGTGTTTTAATGATACTAAATCTCTTTCGCAGCTAGAGCTGGATTTTAGGGGACTTAATATCTCCTCTTTGGACGATAACAATGAAAGGAGGAGCAAAGCAAGAGCCTTATATGTGAGAGACGAAGGAGCAAGCTGCCATCCGAGTAAAGCGAGGCAACCCACCCAGACAGGATACTGGACTTCGAGAGGGTGCATATCTGGGTTTGTACTTATCAAAAAATGAGCTGTTGTTTACAAAAATAAAAATAATTTCTAGTTATTATAACTTCAAAGTGTAGGTTGATGCACAGTGGTATCAGACAAAACGCTTGGGGATTAAAAATCATTGCGTAACCAGTTCATTGCAATCACAAAGATTTTTTCCAACAGGCTTAAAACTCGTGCCTTAAAGTCTTTTAGGTAACAAAAAACATTTTAGGAATAAATTTACTAAAGGTTTTCTTTTCCCGAACTAGCGAGAAATATACCTTCTGTCTTCTGTAAATATACCTAATAAATTGAACAGTACTGAAGAGAACTTTTGATGGATTTTGAGCACAAAATAAAAAAAATTAAGAAATCAGATCAAAATTTCCAATCATTCCTTTAAGAAATAAGTGTGAGTCACCTTTTGATTAGTTTTCAAAATCTCTTCTTTTATATTTATGTTCAACACATCCCAAAACTCGATCTTCCGCACTATCATATTCTTTTAAACAACTCAGTAGATATCTCACCTTTGCTTTCATTACTCAGAGGTAAAAAGATTTGAGAAATGTGGAGCAGTATATCAAACATTGTTGGAAGAGTCCAAAGACAAAGCACATTTTTTCAGTATGTAGGAGACAACGTCAATTATGATATTGCTACTATCGACGGCCTGAATACTTTTCATGGAATGGGTCTTATTGAAATGTCTACACCTGAGTTTCCGGCAACGGAGCTTTCAGTACCAAGAAAAGAAGTAAGTGGAGATGAGATGAAGTCAATCGGCACCATGCCATTCTACACATACCAAAAACCCACAAAGTCGCAACCAAGGACATTAGTTTGCCTGACAAAAAATGGTGACACTTATGACAATGAATGGAGGTTGAAACGCTCTGGCGCATCTCTGGCTTTTTCAAAAGCTCATACATGAGCTGGTCGGCCTTTACATGGTCAATACATTAAAAGCTACCTCATCCGGGAAAATCGAATATTTGTCTTTTTGCCCTGGATTAACCACAACCCAAGCGATATCTCTTGTATTTATTCTATACTTATGCATGCTAGCGAGCGCGCTAATCGAGCTGGAAAGAACTCAAGTCATTATCTTTGACCAACCGCTTTACTGGAAGGCGAAGTGTATCGTCGATGCAGAGCCTGCCACAAGTGCTTTAAGAAATGCTATTGTTGTCCTGGGTGGATTTCAAACACGCATGAGTTTCCTAGGAGCCATTGGCTTCCTTATGGCTGAATCGGGACTTTTGGAAATCCTAAGTCAAGTATATGCGCCTAACACTGGGCGTAGTATGTTACAAGGCAAAGCTGACTCTCGTGCAGTGACAGGCCATGGTCTGTTGGAGGTAGCCCTTTATGCGAATTTTTTATCGTCAGAACTGGGTAACAGAGCGTTTAATGACAATGACATGCTACCAGAACAAAAAGTGTAGGAGTCTCTCCTTGAAGGAGATGACATCAACGAAGTGCAGGTGTCGGAAGCAGCAGAGATTATGTATGAAATAGTTCAAAGGGCAAAAGAACGATTATCCGAGTCTAGAACTGCCCGTCTTTGGTTTCCCGTCTTTGGTTTCAGTATATAGACCTACTTGGAATCCTGAGAAAGAACCTGAGAGGTGAACGAAGTGGCAACCTTGAGCTTTATCTACAGTCGTTGTTGAAATCGCTTCCTTACTTTCCTGCTTCCGGCCACAATCTTTACACGAAGTCTACTTGGCTGTTCGTGCAGTCGATGTTTCAGTTGAGGAAAGACAATCCAGGGCAGTACAGAACGTTACAGGAATATCTCTTCATCCGAAGAACTGATTACTACTGGGCAGCACTTTCTCTTGATTTTGGCAGACAATCCAGGGCAGTACAGAACGTTACAGGAATACCTGTTCATCCGAAGAACTGACAACTACTGGGCAGCACTTTCTCCTGATTTGGTGATCGAACAGAAGTTAATGAGACGTATGAAAACGAGTGGCGGTCTGACGAGAGATAGAGGCATGACTGAATTACAGCAGACAATATGGACATCTGCTATGCCTACTTTGGTTCTAGTTAACGAACGCATGCAGAAACTGACTGGCCTCACGGAGTTTACTATTGAAAATCACGCAGAAGTGATATATTCGAGAAGACCTAGAGACATGGCGGACATCGAAAAGATAGTTTGACACATTGAGCCCCTAGAACACCTCAGGAAGGAATCACAGCTGTTGAATGTGGTTACTGGTGTCCACGCTTCATCATCTGTAAACGTAGACGATGTCAAATCTGGGAGAAACGATTCTGAAGGATATGGAAGCGAAAGACATTGACAAATAGGTTTTCAGGAGAAAGGAGAAAGCTGTAAATATGGCTGAGAAGTCATCTGTGGTGATAAATAGCGAGAGGGTAATGGTCGACCCTGCTCTAATCTTTCAATGCCTAGCTGCAGTGGCTAGCAACAGTGGTTCTGACTTGAATGAAGTTCTGTCGTTCGAGATCTGTACTTTTCCACCATCGCTCTTTAGTTCGTTCGAGGTGATGAGGACAGCCGAAAAAGCCTCTCTAACAAATGCACTGATGAAAACTAAGGGATTTAAGTGTCGAATGACATTGCCATCCTCCCAGAGAGTTTTGGACAGCGGCTGGCTAGTCCATAAAAACCTGTGGACTGCCGTATCCACATGTTCTGAGGTGGCAGGATCTAACGTAAGTTATTTCACAAGACATTTCGGACAGGCAGCGGTAGTTTTTGACTCTTACACTGATACGCCGACGACGAAAAATTGTACATAGCAGAAGAGAACCAAAGGTTTGTCGTGTGCAACGATTGAATTCTCTCCTAACATGAAGATCGTCAAAAGTAAGGAGTAATTTCTGAGAAATCCCAAAAATAAACAACGCTACATCGACATACTTACTGAGAAGCTGGCGAACTCAGGATGCAAAGTTCTACATCCTCAGGATGATGCCGATGTCTTAGTTGTACAAACTTCAGTCAGTTGCACTGAAACTTCATCGACCACTTTGATTGGGAATGATAACGACCTACTAGTCCTTCTGCTGTACCATGCCAAGCTTGATGCATGTGATATCTTTATACAGACTGACACAATGGAAATAATGGATGAGCGTACGACATAAAAAGGATCAAGAACAAACTAGGAACCGAAGCAACAGAAAATCTACTCGTTTGCCAAGCAATGTCTGGCTGCGATTCAACATTCAGACTTCACGGCGTAAGGAAACCTGCAGTGGTTTCCTTGTCACTTAAAGATGGAATTTTTAAGGATGCTTGCAAGATCTTCATGACATCAGGATCCAACAACCAGAAGATTGCCGAAGCTGGAGAGAAAGCTTTGCTCCACATATGCAAAGGGAAAAGCAA
Source organism: Artemia sp. Kazakhstan ARC1039 (assembly GCA_029168905.1). Classification (NCBI taxonomy): domain Eukaryota; kingdom Metazoa; phylum Arthropoda; class Branchiopoda; order Anostraca; family Artemiidae; genus Artemia; species Artemia sp. Kazakhstan ARC1039. The sequence continues at coordinate 1,617 of JAQQPU010001788.1, read as the reverse complement.
TGAGAAGACCCTGAAGGATGTCTGGGTGCGAGCATTCACAATGCGGGTTGCAAGTGCAAATGCTTTTGATCAAGCAGAGCGGCTTCCACCGACTTTGGCTGCCGCAAAGTATCCCTTTTGCAGGTGCTATTTTCAAATAATGAAGTGGCAAGACACGTCAAATTCGCTAAAGCCCGAAGAGTGGGGTTGGCGCCTCACTTCGTCATGGAATATGTCTCTTCCCATTATGACAGATGCTTCACCAGCACTGGAGAGCCTACTGAAGATGGTGTGGTGCCAGTGCACCAGCGGGTGAGAGTCGTTCAGATGCAGCTGCCGTCGGAACGGTTTGCAGCCTTGCCTGAGGGGAATGTAAAGGGGTGTTATGCACTAACGCTGCAGCAAGACAGGATGAGGACGATAACGAAGACGAGTAGGAAGAAGAATTAGCTTTAGGTTGTGCTTTAAAATCAAAATGTTCTTGTGATTAATTTACCTGAGTTCTAAACGTTTTATTTTATAACTGATTGATCTGAAGTTTTGATCTCGATTAAAGAAGTGGTTTTTCAAGATATTATACATAGCAACCCCTCATATTACAGGCCCCTTAAAGGTGGAAATGAGGTAAATAGTAAAAAAAACTAGTTTTTGTTCTCATTTTTGGCAATACGGTACTTTATTTGATATAAAATCATCCTTTAGCCGCAGGAATCCGGCAAATAATGATCTGCGTACTTTACCACCCCCCCCGTTTTGTGAGGGTAAAAATTGATACTGGGGTACGAAAAACGTGATTTCTGACGTCGGATTCAGATTCTTCATGCTTTATTTGATAGAAAACTACCACTTAAACCCAAAAATACGTCCAAATAGAAATTACGATTTCCCCCCTTATTTTCCCCCTTCAAGGGGGAGTTTGGGTAATTGTTCAAGGGGGATTCGGGGGGATTTTTTTTGTTTTTGGGAACTTATGAATGCCCTTTAGGGTGTAAACTATTTGTTTATACGTCTAAGGCCCACGCCTACAATATAACGGATTTGATCTCACAATGTGTAGAAACATTCTGTTTCTGGTCGGCTTTTAGTCACATTATTCTTTGCACGCTCAAATTAGCATTAATAATCAAAACAATCTATACATTAACCAGAAATTGCAAAGCTTAGATTATACTTGATCAAAACACAAAAGCTATTTTTTTTTATATATATATGTAGGTTCTACAAAAGCAAAATTTTTTGTGTAATTTTTTATTTTAACAACAACAAAACACTCAAAATACTATCTCAATATATTTGTGTCGATAGTTTATACTAACATAAGTTATTTTGATAGATGAATACACAATAAAAAGTTAAATTATTACAGGCACAACAAAAAACTTGCTCAGCAGTCCATCATATAATTTCTCATTTACGTTTCCTCCCATTTAGAGCAATGTAATGTCAAAAATATGATGCCAACCGTAATGTCTGCGGTTCGGTTTCTGGAACGTTCACACAATATCCAAGACAAGCTTGCAAGACGAGCAAATGCTGAGAGCCCGCGAGATTACTCTCGACCCTCTGGCTGTGTCGGAGGTTCGATGACTAGGTTATGGATCAAATAAACGGACGGAAATGTGACTATTAACCATAGCG
>JAQQPU010001787.1:46252-69639 GCA_029168905.1 Artemia sp. Kazakhstan ARC1039 | reverse complement strand
AAAAAAAAAAAAAATTCCACATTTTTGCAGATAGGAGCTTGAAATCTCTACAGTAGGGTTCTCTGATATGCTGAATCTGATGGTGTAATTTTCATTCTGATTCTGTGACCTTTTTTTGAAAACCAGATAAATTTTCTCAGGCTTGTAACCTTTGATTGGTAAGACAAAACTTAATGAAACTTATATATTTGACATCAGCATAAAAATCCTATTCTTTTGATGTAATTGTTAGTATAAAAATTCCATTTTTTATAGTTTTGGTTACTACATTGCTCCTTACCTAAAGTTTGTTACCACAAGCTTTTTGATAATTCCTGTTCATTTTAAGTTTCAAAGTTGCTCTCTACTTTCAGTTGAAAAAAATAATCTTTTTTAAATCTAATTTCTGATATTCCAAATTATGCCCAAGCCTAACCAAGGTATTATGTGGGACACCCACCCAATACTAAACTGAAACAAAGCTTTGAAAAAAAGTATCAGTGATATTTTCCTGCAATATAAAGGAAGAAATCACATGCAGCATAATTATTCAGACTTAGTGTTAGTGAAAGGAGATGAGACATTAATTCCTACTCCCCCTAGCCTTTTCTACATTTAGCTGAAGACTCATGGATAGTCATTAGTTTGAGCATTGAAATGTGCTGATTTAGGCTTCTACCCTCCTTTACCTTTAAAATGAATCACCCCCTCCCTTCATGATACTGATACACATTTCAACATCATTAAACATAATTTTATTAAAATAAAATGAGTCAACTTAATTAAGTCCAGTACTGCCACCATCCAGTATTGCTTTCTCTGCAATTAGGAGCATAAAATATGGTTTTTTTGATGCTTCTAAATCAATTGACTTCTCAGAATTTTAATTTATGAGAAATTGGTCCTCTTTGGGACAAAGTTGTACTGTGGTGCTGTAAAATGACAGAATGCCTATCCCATGGCACAATCTTTATGGTCACTTAAAAAGAGCCTGAAAACATTTAATTTAGGTTGGAGTGAGCTCTCTCTCAATTTTCTAGAACCTTTGGTTTGATAAGATCATCCCTGTTGAAAAACAAATAAACATGCATCCTATATATATATATATATTTTAAATGTGTACAGATACAAGAGATATCAGTTTGAGGGGGAGAATTATCCTATTATGAAAGAGGTATATTTTAAATGGTCAATAATAAAATCAAATCATGGTATTTGTGCAGGGAGGGTGAGTTTTGAGTATGGACTCTTGGAAGTGTGAAGATCATGGCAAGCCCCACTATAAGGGCTTTAGAGATCTTAGGAAGCTGTTGATATAGGGCAGGTAAATGAAGCTACCAGGAATGAAATCAGAGCCTAAGATATCAAGTTGGAAGCAGTTTCCAAGTTCCTATCTCTACTCCTTTTGTAGACTATTCTAAGGCTTCGGAAATTGCATAAAGACAAGTCTACACCTGTTTTAATCTTGGGAAACAATAAATCTCCCTCTAGTTTTGGTTTGAGTCTGATTTTTTTTTTACTCTTTAGTTTGGATATAATAGATTAAGACTAAACACAAGCACACACCTTAAAATCACCTTAAATTGCAGCTAGGAGCAATCTAAGGATTTCTCCTTGTAGAGTTCTGGAATGATGATTAATTGTATGCAAGAATCACTGGTGACCAGGTGCTGCTCCTTCTTTGATAGCATCCCAATTGAATTTACATTCTTTGGAGGACCACTCTAGCCTTTGTTTTAAAACATCAAAGGATTCACCAGTAACAGTTTCATTAGATAATTTGTTCCAATTGTTGACAATACATGTTGAGAAGAATTGAGTACAGACTCTAGATGTTGTAGACTGCTTGACAAGTTTCAGTTGATGACCTCTAGTTCTTGAATTGGTGCTACCAGCAGGAAATAATGCTGAAAGAATATTAGCCCTCAATAACTTAAAGGCTAAAATGGCATCCTTTCCATTTCTCCTGTATACAAGTGTAGGGAGATTCAACTTTGATAGTTTTACAGGATAGGAAAGCTCTTGCATGCCAGATATCACTTTAGTGGCATGTCTCTGCACATCTTCAAGAACTTTTATATCTTTTTTGAAATATAGAGAGGCAAGTGACATTCCAACTTCAAGCTTAGGATGCACAAGTCTCTTATAAAGAAGACTGATGACTTTGGAGGAATGAGTGGAGATGATACACTTAATCAAACCCAAGGTTGAACTAGCCCCAGCAGCAGATCTCTTAACATGTGTGCTGAATTGTAATTTGTTGTCAATAATGACACCAAGATCTTGTTCATTATTAACAGAGGAGAGTGGGTGGCCTAAGAAAAAATAAGAGCAGCATGGATTCTGTTTGCCAAAGGGGGGATCAGGGAGAAAGGGAGAAAAGGGAAAGGGAGAAAAGGATCAGGGGGAAAGGGAGAAAATCAAGGATCCAAAGCAGGGATTTCTCTTCAAGCTTAACTGCATGCAATTTAATTGCAAGTTGATTGTGACACACTTTGTCAAAAGCTTTAGAAAAGTCAAGCAGAATCATGTCAGCAGGAACCCCAATATCAAGCAACTTGGTGATGTGATCATATGATTCAAGGAGATTGGTGTCAACAGATCTTCCAGAACAAAAGCCATGTTGTGAACTGTGTAAAACATTATTTGCTTCAAGGTGTTTAACAACTGCAGAATTAATTATTCTTTCAAGAACCTTAACAACTGCTGATGTCATGCTGATGGGTCAATAATTTTCAACAAGGTCATTTCTACTTTTTTTAAAAATAGGAATAATATGTGCAGTTTTCCAATCCTGAGGTAGTCTAGAAAGATTTAGTGATAGTTTGAACAGCAGGGAAAGAGGTTGACACAAGACTGTACAACATTTGTGTAGGATACGTGGGTGTATGCCGTCTGGGCCAGCAGATTTATTCAGTTTGAGGGATGTCAGAACCAAAATATATGTAATCAGAATTGGTTCCATATTATGTGATACATCACATAAGGGAGGTGTAGGATATACAATACTGGGGCTGGACAAAAAAACAGAAGAGAAATATTGATTGAAAATTCCAACTTTCAGTTCAGGATCAGCAACTGATGTACTATCATGCAGGATATCTGGGATTGTGCATCTGCTGCTACATTTTTGACTGGCATAACGCCAGAAAGATTTAGGGTTAACCTTAACTTCTTCTGCCAGTTTTTCCTCAAACCTTCTCTTCAATACCTTTATTTGGTTTGTTGTTTGATTACAAAAGGATTTGAAGACCTGATAATTTTCTGTGGTCTTATTTTTTCTATAATGGTTCCATGCTCTGTGTTTTCTATTGATTAGCTTACTAATTTTAGTAGTCAAAAAAGGTAAACTCTTTGCCTGTTTTACCTGAAAAATTCTGGTGCATGACTTTTCAACATTTAGAATTTCCATTTTATCATTTGACCAACTCTCCTTGATATCATCAGCAATAAGCTTTTTCCAGTTGACTTTGGCAAGTTTTTCAGAGACTATTTTGTAGTTAACATACTTTTGTTGCTTAGAGGAAGGCTGAAAGGTAGGTAGACATAACTCTGAAATAATTACAACATGGTCACTGTTTACTCAGTATAACCAGATCAAGAATGTTGGAGACTTGACCTTCCCTGAAACGAGTTGGCTGTGGAATTATTGTTTGACAGAGGGAGTTATCAGAGAGGGCAGACAAAAAAGGAGAATCTCTATTACAAAAATCAGATCCATCAATCAATTGGATTTCAGGAAGATTAAAGTTCCCCATAAGGACAAGATCATAGCTGGCAAAATTGGTCATCATAGAGACAACATGGCAGCCAAAATTGATTCTGAGTCCATAACACATGGAGCACTGGGGCTTCTATAAACAATACCCACTACAATTGAAGTTCTTTGATTGTGTAATGTAATCCGCAAACACTCAATTCCATCAGTATTCAGAGAATTGAGTTGAATGAGACTAACATTTAGTCCATCTCTTATATAAAGACACACTCCTCGGTGGCAGAGTGGGGAATTCAGATTAGAAAATAGTTGGTAATCATCAATTTTGATTTCATCAGGAGTTAAAACTGACAAGGTATTTTTTGGTGAAACTTCTGTAATTGCAGCAACATCTAATCCTTCAGATTTCATACGAAAAGAGAGTTCAGAAAGCTTATTAGGGAGGCTATCAACATTGGAGCTAAGGAATGCCATCCCCTGAGAGGTGGGAATCAGCGAGGATGCAGGAACTAAAGGACTGGTAAGGTTATTGGATGCAGCACTATGAAACGACAAGGAAGAAACATCAGTTAAACAAGTTGTTGTTGAAGAAACAAGAGAAGTGCCAGCATCAGAAAGGAAACTATTATTATTGTATTCACTACTAGAATTAGGTGATGCAAGTCCATAAACATTTAAACAATTATTAGAGGTAGAAGGAGGTATGTACATTAGCAGGACATTGGAGCAGTCTGGGTAATTGCTCCAACTGGCAAGATTTTTTTAATGATGGCACCATTATGGATTATCAAGTCTGCTTCTCCCTTAGCTTTTCTGCAATTCAGCTCCTCAATTAGAGCTTTGTGCTTTATGTGATCTTCCTTAGGTCTATCTCCATAAAAAATAATTGATCCTTTTGTTTCAAAGGATTTCTGTATAATTTGTTTTCTAAATTCAGTTGATGGTACTTAGAAGAGAAGAGGAGGGGGGCGGCTACCAGATAGTTGATGGCTCTTAGAAAGTCTTTTTACTTGGGCTGGGGGGGCACCAATGTCAACTCCATAATTGCATAAGAGATAATTGTACAGGAAAACTGCATCATCAGACTAGGGGGGGGGGTACCATAAGCAACAATATTAAGACGTCTTTCAAAATACTGGTGCTCTGAATGTGCTATCCAACAAACATCAGATTCAGATAATTGGGTTGACAGAAGTTGAGACAACTTAGAGGACACTGTAAATACCACTAGGTCCTGGACTGTTGCAGTAGAGCAAACTGATTGTAATGAATTTTCAATATGTGATACCCTATTTGCAATAGCACTAACTTGGGCAGAAATGTCACTTTTTATGTCTGTTCTCAGCTGGGAAAGTGTTTGTGTCAACTGATTAGTGGTGGCAAACTCCTGCTTAAGATCTTCCCTGAAAGATTTCAAGGAATTGTCCATAACTGAGGCCAACTTATTTATCATAGCTTGCTCACTAGAGGGGGGAGGGGGAGGGTTAATTTTGCAGGCTGGACATGACCAGGAACATGTAAGGGATTGCATTATCTTAGTTAGTAGTTTATATTCTCCTGGGGACAGGTCAAGACATTCACCACAGATCCACTTCTCACAAATATCACACTCAATAGCAGAGGATTCTTCATCCAGTTCAGTAGAACAGGCAGCACATTTGTCATTGCCTTTAATTGGGCTAATATGTTTTCTTTTAGCTTTGTTGGACATTATGTATCAACTTGATCAGGGAATGAACCAAACAGGTTCAGGCTATATTTTAGGCCTATCAAAGCTAGGGCTACCACCTGGAAGAAGATCTCTTCTAAAATCAACTAGAACCAACAACAAAAAAAGAAAAATACTTCTCTTATTTACTCAATTTGGTTGGCTATTAAGTATAGGCTAATTGTTGATAATTTTTGTTGCTAATTGTTTGTGTAACAATGATTATTATGATGGACTATGAATCATCAGTTGGAGAAAAGGGGCTGTCCACAGTGCTACCTATCCAATTGGAATAACTTCAGGTAGTCTAGTTTAATAGATGGCAGGATTCTATGGCAAATGAAGTACCCTATATCTGGGCAATGGATAAATATTTTGTTTTCCAGTCAATTTATTATGATAGATAAGACTTTTCTGAACACTTTGGTATAACTTTATATGTAAATAGAACACCAGGTCACACCAAAAAGCAGTGATTTTGTATTATTAAAAATTTAGGCTTTTGGCCAATACTTCATCATTATCATCACTGATAGTGTGTCACACAAAAAAAAAAAAAAAAAAAAAAAAACACACTCAATGATCCCTTTGCCAGGAATTCTTGCCATTTAAAATTTACTGAGTTTTGTTTCATTTTGCATATAAAGTTAGTTATGCCTACTCTTTCTATTTGAGACTTTTTTTTTCTAAATGTATTTAAAAATAAAATGATTCATATGAAAATGTAGCTTAAAATATATTTCCATTTCCCCTACCCACCATTGCTATTCTGGTGTCTGGCCCCTCCCCCCTTGGAAAATTTTCTGCAGGTGCCCTTGGGTTCATGCTGCCAGCTAATCCAAATTTATATAAACCAAGACTTGTCCCACTAGCACAGTTTAAGGAAGCTAGATGCTGCCATCACAATATGCAAAAAAAACAAAACAAAATGTACCCTGCTCCAAACCTGATTCCAGAATAATGAAAGAAATTCTTCCATGCTTCAACCCTAATTCCAAAAAAAAGGATAGATCTACCCAATAGTCAGAAGCCAGTGGGGTTGACCTTACAGACATGGCCTCTACCTCAGGTCCAACAAACCACTGAACCGAAACTCCTGCCATGTGTCCACTAGGTGCCCTAGGCACTTGGTACAAAACCTCCTATTGAGACTTATTCCAGACCTGCTTGTGGCCAAGCCCCCTCAAAAGTTCTTTGACTACAAGCTTAAGTTATGAAAAAGAAGAGATGCAATATTGCAACTTAATTAAGCATTCAATCTGCTTGCTACTTGCTGACTTGTTGCTTAGTATTATATGTATTGCTTTGCTTTTGCTTATTACCTTAGACCTTAGATCCGCCTGTGCCTCCAGAGGCACCCAGGGCATCAAGAAGGAGCTGCCAGTCCTCCTGCAGGTTTGCTGCTGCAAGTATGTCCTCCCACTGAGGCTGGATTGATGTGTGCAGGTTATGGAGATCTGTCTGGTACGTTTGATGCAGGGTGTTTCTGGGTCTCCCCCTGCGGCATGGACTGAATGGCTGCCAATGGAGTGCTGTAATTGGTAGTCGGAGATTGTCCATATGTAGTACATGGCCAAGGTATCTCCATTGACAGACTCTTATGATATATGTCACAAGAGGCTGGCCAGTCTTCTCACAGATGGATTGGTTTGTTATTCTCTGCTGCCAATGGATGTTAAGAACTTTTCTGAGACATGTATTTTCGAAAGCAAGTATTCTTCTCTCTTGTTCCTGGTTCCAAGTTTTGTTCCAGGTGCCAAGTTTTGGCTGCATAAAGCAGCACTGGAAAAACATTGCTATTAAAGAGTTGTAGCTTTAGCCATATAGAGAAGCTTTGGGACTGCCATACCTTCTGTAATCTATTGAAGGCCCCATTGGTTTGGCTGATTCTTGTGAGCACTTCTTTTTTGGTCAATCCAGTGCTTTCTATTATGCTTCCCAAGTATTTGAAATGGACAACTTGCTCTATGTGTTGGTCTCTGCAAGTGATGCTCAGGGGTGAATCTGTGGTAGCCATGCATTTTTTTTCTCATTATTTATTTTCAGTTGCCTGGCCACCTCTCTCCCTCACTTTGTCAAGGAGTTTTTGGAGTCTTTGTTTGCATGATTCTAGGATGGCAATGTTGTCAGCAAAGTCAAGATCACTGAGGCGTATTTCTGGATTCTGTCTGTGCTTGTACTTTGCAGTATGTAATCAATGATGATTACGAAAAGTAGCATTGACAAGACGCAACCTTGCTTAACTCCTGACAGAATGTGGGAGAAACAAGTTTGGCCATCTGATGTCTTTACACAGCACTCACTATCTTCATAAAACGCAACGATCAGCAAAACTATCTTTTCAGGGATTCTGTAATGCAGTAGGATCTTCCACAGACTTTGGCCGTCTACTGAGTCAAATGCCTTCTCAAAATCGATGACTATCATATAGATTTTGGAGTGCCATTCTCTGCTTTCTTCCATCAGTAGCTATAGAGTAAATATCAGGTCTGCACATGAATGGTTTAGTCTGAATCCATGTTACTTGTTGCAAAGGTGTCTGTCAAGCTGCAAGCTGATTCTCTGCAGTAAAATGTGTGTCAGCAATGTGCTAGGTATGGAAAGCATGCAGATTCCTCACCAGTTGCCTGGGAAGGACACATCTTCTTTCTTATAGATCCTCACAAGGGTGCTGTGTTTCAAATCCAAAGGTATTTTGGTGGTTGTCCAGATTTCTGCAAACAGTTCTGTCCAGAAATTGAGGCAGGTCATAACAGTCACTTTGATCATTTCCACAGATATCCTGTCTTTGCCAGGTGACTTCCCATTTTTCAGCTTCTTTGCTGCTGGTATAATTTCAGTGGATGACAGCGGATGCATGCTGATATCAAAGGAAAACAGTATTGTTGCTGGGATCTCTGGGGGACTGTCTGGTGGGGGTCTATTCAACAGCTTTTCAAAGTGACTGGCCCAAACTTTGCTTATGTCAGAATGCTGTGTTATCAGGATGCCCGAGGGGTCTGTTACTGGTCCATGTTGAATAGAGGATTTCTTTCCAATAATCTCATTAGTGATTTTATAGACGGCTCTTGAATCACTTCTCTTTGCTGCTTCTTCTGCCTGTGCTGCTTTTCTATCCAGAAGGTTTCTCTGGTCTTTTCTGGCACTCTTCTTTACCTCTTTATATGCAGCTCTGTATTCATTGTTTCTGAGGATCTGTTGGTTGGGGGTTTGTCTTTGGATGAGTGATGATTTTACTTTTTTCCTTGTTCCTATGAGTTCCCATGTTTGGTCAGATAGCCACTGGTCTTTTGGGCTCTTACGGTGCCCAATGGTGGCTTTTGCAGCATCATGAAGCACAACTTTATGCTTTCCCAGTATTGATTGCTATCAGCGTCATCTAGTAAAGACAAGTCTTCAAATCTATTCCACATCTCTAGTTTAAAGGCTTGGTTGAATTCTCTCAACATCAGTTTCTCCGAGTCAAAGACTGGGTTTAAGGGAGCCTTTTTTGCGTTTCTATTTCTTTTAAATTTGAGGTGGATTTTTGCTGCCATCAGATTATGATCTGAGCTGACGTCAGCTCCTCTATATCCCCTTATATCAAGTAGGCTTGATCTCCACTTCCTGTTCCAAAGACAATGGTCGATCTGGTTTTGGGTGTGGCCATTGGGAGATATCCAAAAATATTTGTATACATCCTGATCAGAAAGTAGGCTACCTCCAATTACTAGGTCGTTAAGGAGCGCGAAGTCGATAATTAGTTCTCCGTTTCGCCAAGAACTTCTGGGGAAAGCGATTGGTAGTTCCCTACTTTCATGTTAAAGTCTCCTAGAAAACATGCTATGTCATGCTGTGGTATGTCGTTTGCTACGGAGTTGAGAGCTCTGTAAAATTCGTCTTTTGTTTCATCCATGGCGTCATTGGTGGGTACGTAGCATACTATTACTGACAGTTTCGTATGCGCGCCGATGAAGCGGGCTTTCAGGATTCTAGGTGACACCAGTGTCCACTGTAGTAGAACTTGGGAAGTATGTTTTGTCATCATTAGGGCTACTCCGTATTCACGCTTTTGCTGCAATCCACTGTGTATAATAATCACATCTCCATCCAGTTTATTTGATCCAGACCCTAGCCATCGAACTTCCGACAGAGCCAGAAGGTCAAGGTGGTAATCTTCCAGTGCTCTTAGCACTTGTTCAGTCTTGGAGTCTTGAGACATTGTGTGGACGTCCCAGAAACCAAATTTGAGGTGTTGTTTTGCATCACAAATCTTGTCCATGGGCATGCAGAGGTCGTCATCAAAAGGGGGTTCGAAAATCCGAGGCTCAAACTTGATGTTTCAGTTGCAGTTAGGATTCCCCCCAAGGGCAGGCCCTTGAGGTCCCAGGTGTGGGTCGCAACCCCACTGCCCAACCCTCCCTCTTTATCCTGGCTTGGGACAGGCTGCATACGCAGGCGAGCTTTTGCTTATTGGTTTATTTCTATAGGTCTTTGGATTTCTTAATTAAAGAAAAATCAGAAGAATTGTACAGCTAGTTTTGCCGGAAACTTGGTAGGGTAAGGTGATTGTGCAAAAATAAATATATGCCATGCATGCTGGGTAGCAGAAATTTGCTGCTGACCCTCCACCACCAGACAGGTGTGGAAGCAGGACTGCCTTAATTTTATGTTTGTTTGATGTGTGTACATTTTTTATTATGTACTGTCTATGGTTTTTGCATTAACCAAGTGGCTTCTGTGCTAAACAGTAAGTTTTCTTCATTACTACTTAAAGAAAAATGCCCTATTGAAGCCCTTGGACAGGTGCAAACCCATCTTTACTTTTTTACTATTTGGTATCCATTATAAAATAATTTTCCAAAATAAGTTTTCAGATGGCATGGAAACAATTAGAGAATGTATTTTTCTCAAATTTTCTGCATGAGGCCTCCAAAAAACCACATTTATTTCCCCTAAAGGGTATCTCACTCCCCTCAGACTTCCAGATGTGACCTCCCTTCCTTTCTTAATCAAAATGTTGAAACTGTGCCCATGACCATGAGTGGAGTAATTACAGAGGTATTATCTTGATTTCTTCTTGAGGTAAATTCCTTTGAATTATTGGGAAGCATATCGCTTACATTTGGAAAGAGTGTTGAATGGGGAATTCATTGACACATAAATTTGCTACAAGCTTATCATAATAGAACCATCATATTTACCTGTGAAATGTGGTCTTTGTCTCTATTTTGGATTCATTCTTACATCCAAGAACACAACCACAATTGGCCTTTTTTATTTGCTTGAATCTTTTACCAAACTAGCAATTTACCATAAATAATTTTTTTACTGTAACCCGTTTTGCATATGGGTTCCATCTATCTGATACTAGGAATCTATACTATACTAGGAATCTATCTTATATTTTGAGAATCAATTTTTGAGAGCAAAAATCCCAGAGAAATGGACACTTAGCCAAAAATGCAACCCAGAATGAGGCTTGGGAAAATGTTTTTAGGTGCTTATCTCCCCCTCCCCCCTCAAAAGCAGTCACCGTCCATAAAGATAAGAAGTTTACTGTCAAAAATTTCAGGAATTGGAATATAATTGAAGGGTTGAAATTCTGGAATGGAAATTGTTTCAATTATAATGAGAAAAAGGAAAGAAATAAGAGTTATACATTAATGTGTACAACGATTTAAATTTAGTTCTATCACTGACTTGTAACTGAAGTTAATTTGTGAACTATTCACTGAACGCAAAATCACTCGCTAGTATTTTTTTTTTACTTAAAAAATGACCTTGTTTTAAAAGTCTATGATATTTACTTAAAAAAAAAACACCCAATTTACAAATTTATATTTCCAAATGTGAAACCAACACTTAGTTGGAATAGACGGATTTTCATTTCTATGTAAACACACAGTTACAACCATTTAAATACCTACCTAGAGAGACTGTATGTTAGTTATCTTTATAGAACACTAAGTAACTCTCTGTAGCTAAATAATTCTTTGTAGTTAAATACCTTAAAAATTGGTCATATGAAATGACTTCTCTTATTGATGACTTCTCTTATAATGACTTCTCTTATTACATTTTACTGGTCCTTCACAGTTGATATCAGGTGCACAGACCTGAGGTCATTTGGTCCATTCCACAGAGTACAGGCAACTAGTAAGAGCGGAAACTGGCACTAGTATCAAAAGAATCACCAACTCCATTTAGCGATATGGCATTTTCTTAAGCTTTGCAGTAATTTTTTTATTTCAGAAATTCAGATCTGACATTTCTTACTGTAGTATTTTGAAAATTACACCAGTTTGGCCTTATTATATGCTGAAAAAGTTATATGGTATTTGTGTTTTGTTGTTGTTGATGCTACCACCATTCTCCACTCTCATATTCATACTCTTTGATCTGTGCCTCCAAAATGCCATAGATTTTGCAATTTTTCATAACCTTCCAATAGTTACACAGAATTTGCCCTTGTATTTTTTGGACTTTACCTTCCCCCCTCAAGATGTTCGCCTTTAATCGATAATTTCACCCACCTGAGCCTGGTTTTATAGAAAACAACTTTTTAATGAAATTCACTTATAGGATTGAGATGGATACAAATGGAGAAAACTTGTCAGTTGTAAATTTGCATGATGAAACCATTTGTCAACAGTCAGTACCCACTGGTATGGAAGATGTTACCATTGCTGCCAAACACGATTCTGTGGGTTTATATGAAGATGTGTTAGACCTTGGTGAAGCTTTTGAGATTGCTGTTAAAAGTACGACCACCTTGGAGACCCAAAATACTGTTCGTATATCAAGAAACAGGCAGCTCAAGCAAATCCGTCAATTGAAAGAGAAACCTCAGAAAATGAAAAAACCTCAACCCAATTTCTTTTTTGCGATTCAAGTTAAACATGTTCAGGTATTTCTTAGTATTCCTTTCAAAATTAATGCTTTTGATAGACTAATGATATTCTAAAATTAAGTTTTTCTATTTCCTGTTTTGAGGATAATTTTGCAGTGCAAAGAAGCCCTTATCGGAAAACTAGCCTCCCTTTCAATGGTACAAATATTGATTTTATTGTCTTAGTCGTTGTTGAAGTGATCCCGCCCCCTAAGTCAAAATTGCTGACAAGGTAGTACAACTTCATCTAGTCTTCCTTGGCCTACCTATTGGTTGTGACGTTGATTTGACAAGTTCTTTGTTAAATGATGATTTTGGTTGAAAATTCCGCTAAGTTTAGGGCATGCTTGTATGTTTGAAGGCTTTTTTACAGTAAACAGATTTGGGTACTATTATTTTGGAAATGGTAATACCGCATTTGTTAGTGCTCTCCTCATTTTGACTCTTCTCTCAGATAAGAACAAACAGAGAGTGTTCTCTTTCTTCTAATATAATAATTTTACAGTTTCTAATTTATTCACCTCCTTGGATGCATAGCTCAGTGCTTAGTAACTGTAACAATATCCCCAATATATCATTCCTTTTCGTTGTCATAACAAACGTTGCTTTTCCAATAAGTTTTCATTCATGACTACGAACGGGCATGCATATAGGAGCAGGGCTTGGTACAGCCTCCAACCGCAAAAATCGCAATTTTCATTAATATTCCTGTATATTCCTATAGATATTACTAAATGCATATTGATGAATTTCTGCTTATCGACTGAAAAAGCCCTGTAAGTTTTTCATTTTGTTCTGTATTAATATATACCCTGTTTCTACATTCATATATATTTCTAAAAATTTTGTCAGTAAAATACAGAGTTATTAAGCAAGGTTTTGGTTGAGGCACAGGGTAAAGGGAGCTTTGAAGGCCCACCTCCTCCCTAAATATCATTATTTTAACTGTTTTCCCATCACACTTCATGATTTCTATATCATCTACCAGCTAGTTGTTCTTTTTGAATTTTTCCCACTTTCCAGCTCCCAAAATGGATTCCTGTGTTTGTACCTGGTAAAACTGGATTTGTTGCAATGCCCTAAATTCTCCACGCCTAAGATATTAGTTTTGGATCTTACTGTATGGCCATCGAAAGACTCATTTACTTATACGGAAAAGAAAGTTTTTGAATAAGGTAAATCAAGGGCCCTAGTTAATTTTTTTTAGGGATGGAAGGGCCAGACCTTCAACAATTTTCTAGAGGGTAGAGAACTGGAAAACAACTTAAAGCTATATTTGTTTCTGAATAACACAAATTTTCCCTATAGGGCCTCAAGTCACTCTCCTCTGTTTTTTGAGAGAATATATGCTAGGTTTGGCATCCTCTCCTGTTCCGTAACATCATTGATATAAATGACACCACTCATGGAAAAAGTGCAGTCGCCTATAGTTGCCCAAAAGCGTACTGGAACTGGATGAGACTTAAATTTTCAAGAAACAAGAAAAAGACCATTTTTGTTCAAGATAGTTGATATGTACTGGAAAGAAATTTAAATTATAAACTAGCATAAAGAGTTGAACTTGGCTGTTAAAGTAAAGAGTATGCACAAATGTAATTTTTACTTATATAGGTATGTTTATATACACACTAATACATTATTTGTGCCGCAAAGGATCCAAGCAATTAAACATGGCTACATACTCCCCCCCCCCTCCCACACACACAGTCAAAAACATATGCAGGTATGGTAGATTTCGGTGCAATGTAGGACCACATATTGTTCTTGCCCAATTAGCTTTATTTATTTATGTTATATAATAATTACTTTTTCTTCTTTTTTCATTTGTGCTCTTACCAGGGCCGTATCCGTACCAAGAATACAACTACCACAAATCAGTATCAATAAATAAATGAAACCTAAAACAAACGGAAATTAAAATAAATAACAGAGTCAAACTCAAAACTAGCAGAAATTAATACAGTACGAGTAGGGTTCTAAACCCTATGCTTTCTAAAAGCCAGAATATAATTTGTACTTTAATGAAAAAAAAATCAAACGAATTTACTGAAAAAAAGTACATTGTCAGTTTAATATACATATGCTGACATTTATTCCTTAAAATCTTAATTGATTTTTGATTTCTTAGTTATAAAAGCGAAAACATTTAAAATAATTTTTTCAGTAAAGTACAAATTATATTCTGGCTTTTAGAAAGCTTGGGATTTAGAACCCTACTCATATTAATTTCTGCTCGTTTTGAGCTTGACTCTGTTATTTATTTTAATTTCTGTTTGTTTTGGATTTCATTTATATATTGATACGGATTTGTGGTAGTTGTATTCTTGGTAGATTATTTGATTCTATTTTGGTTCATTTTGGTTTAATGGAGTTCTTTACTTTTTTTTGAAACTTATTTTGTTGAAAAAATTTTTTAATTAATTTCTGTTCGTTTTACATTAACATGGTCTTTTTCAGGGAGAAAGACAGAGCCTTTTCTAAAGTTAAACAACCATCCCTTCTATAAAAACCTTAAATACCCCCTGGGCATAGCTTACAACCCTTGCCCCTAATCTCTGGGGTTTGTTTGAGCCCCAAGGGCCTTCTTAAATGATATTTAGACTATTTTGAATAGAATGGCTATCTCAAAATTTCTATTCGACGAATTTCACGACAATACGACGTGTGTGTTTGTGTGTGGGGTGGGGGTAGCTGCCCTCTGATCACTTTGACTCTTAAAAAGAGCACTAGAGCGTCTCATTACCAATCCAATGAGCCCCCTCCGAAGTTTATATGACCACGCTTTCTATAAAAACCTTATATGTCCTTGGGGCATAACTTACAACCCTTACCCTGAGGGCTGGGGGTTTTGTTTTCCTCAAAGACATAATTTTCAGACCGTTCTGATACGCTGAACAAAATGGCCATATCAAAATGTTGATCGGAAATGATGGGCTTGAGGGGAATCTCCCTCCAATTAATTTCGACTATTAAAAAAGGCAATATCCCTTTTAATTTACAATCGAATGAGCCCTTTTTGGAATTTTTACGACAACACTCTATAAAAGACATTATATGCTCCCAGGGCATAACTTACAACCTTAGTTCTGAGGGCTGGGGGGGGGGGGGTTGTCATCCTCAAAGACCTAATTTCCAGAACTTTCAACTACGTTGAACAACATGGTTATCTCAAAATTTTTGTTGGATGTGTTTGGGGAAACGGTGAGTGTTAGTGGGGGGTTAGTTACTCTCCAATCATTGTCGACTATTAAAAGGGGCACTAGCCCTCTCAGTTTCTAAATTGAATGATCCTTTTTTGAAGTTTCTACAACAGCGCTTACAACCCTTGCCCTGAGGGGTGTGGAGGTTTGTCATCGTCAAAGACATAATTCCCGGAACTTTCAACTACGTTGAACAAAATGGCTATCTAAAAATTTTGACTGGATGTGTTTGTGGAAATGGTGGGCGTGAAAGGGGGGTTAGTTGCCCTCCAATCACTTTCGACTGTTAAAAAGACCACTAGAACTTTCAGTTTCCAATCAAATGAGCCCTTTTTGAAGTTTCTACGACAACGCTTTCAATAAAACCTTATATGTCCCCAGGGCATAACTTACAACCCTTGCCCTGAGGGTGTGGGTGGGGGGGGGGTGTCTTCCTGTAATACCTAATTTCCAGAACTTAAAACTATGTTGAACAAAATGGCTATCTCAAAATTTTGATTTGATGTGTTTTGGGAAAAGGTGGGCGCGAGAAGGGTGTTAGTTGCCCTCCAATGACTATCAACTATTAAAAAGGGCACAAACCCTTTCAATTTCCAATTGAATGAGCCCTTTTTATGTTTCTACGACAATGCTTTGTATGAAAACCTTATACGCCCCCAGGGCATAACTTACAACCCTTGCCCTGAGGGGGCTGTCATCCTCAAAGACCTAATTTCCAAAACTTTCAACTACGTTGAACAAAATGGCTATCTCAAAATTTTTATTGGATGTGTTTGGGGAAATGGTGGGTATGAGAGGGGTGTTAGTTGCCCTCCAATCACTTTCAACTATTAAAAAGGGCACTAACCGTTTCAATTTCCAATCGAATGAGCCCTTTTTGAAGTTTCTACGACGACGATTTCTTTAAAAACCTCTTATGCCCCCAGGGCATAACTTACAACCCTTGCCCTGAGGACTGTGGGGGGGGGGAGGATTGTCACCCTATAAGACTCAATTTCCAGAACTTAAAACTACGTTGAACAAAATGGCTGTCTCAAAATTTTGATTGGATGTGTTTGGGGAAAGGTTGGGCATAAGAGGGGGGTTAGTTGCCCTCCAATCAATTTTGACCATTGAAATGGGCACCAGCCCTTTCAATT
The DNA here is from genome assembly GCA_029168905.1 of Artemia sp. Kazakhstan ARC1039. Taxonomy (NCBI): domain Eukaryota; kingdom Metazoa; phylum Arthropoda; class Branchiopoda; order Anostraca; family Artemiidae; genus Artemia; species Artemia sp. Kazakhstan ARC1039. The sequence goes on along the minus strand of JAQQPU010001787.1, from coordinate 53,024 downwards.
TCCAATTGAATGAGCCCTTTTTGAAGTTTCTACGACAACGCTTTCTATAAAAACCTTATATGCCCCCTGGGCATAATTTACAACCCTTACCCTGAAGGGCGTGGGGGGTTGTCATCCTCAAAGACCTAATTTCCAGAACTTTCAACTACGTTGAACAAAATGGCTATCTCAAAATTTTCACTGATGTGTTCGGGAAAATGGTGGGCGTGAGAGGGGGGTTAGTTACCCTCCAATCACTTTCAACTATTAAAAAGGGCACTAGCCGTTTCGATTTCCAATTGAATGAGTCCTTTAAGTTTCTGTGCAAAGATTTGTTTGAAAACCTCTTATGCCCCCAGGGCATAACTTGCAACCCTTGCCCTGAGGGCTGTGGGGGGGGGGGATTGTCACCCTGTAAGACCCAATTTCCAGAACTGAAAACTACCTTGAACAAAATGGCTGTCTCAAAATTTTGATTAGATGTGTTTGGGGAAAAGTTGGGCATGAGAGGGGGGTTAGTTGCCCTCCAATCAATTTTGACTATTGAAATGGGCACCAGCCCTTTCAATTTCCAATTGAATGAGCCCTTTTTGAAGTTTCTACGACACCGTTTTCTATAAAAACCTTATATGCCCCCAGGGCATAATTTACGACCCTTGCCCTGAAGGGCGTGGGGGGGGGGTGTCATCCTCAAAGACCTAATTTCCAGAACTTTCAACTACGTTGAACAAAATGGCTATCTCAAAATTTTCATTGATGTGTTCGGGAAAATGGTTGGCGTGAGAGGGGGGTTAGTTGCCCTCCAATTACTTTCAACTATCAAAAAGGGTACAGCCGTTTCAATTTCCAATCGAATGAGCCCTTTTTGAAGTTTCTAGAACAAAGATTTCTTTGAAAACCTCTTATGCCCCCAGGGCATAACTTGCAACCCTTTCTCTGAGGGCTGTGGGGGGGGGGAGGATTGTCACCCTATAAGACCCAATTTCCAGAACTTGAAACTACGTTGAACAAAATGGCTGTCTCAAAACTTTGAATGTGTTTCGGGAAATGTTGGGCTTGAGAGGGGGTCAGTTGCCCTCCAATCAATTTTTAGTGTTGAAAAGGGCACCAGTCCTTTCAATTTCCAATTGAATGAACCCTTTTTGAAGTTTTTACGACAATGCTTTCTACAAAAACCGTATATGCCCCCAGGCCGTAATTTACAACCCTTGCCCTGAAGGGTGTGGGGGGTTGTCATCCTCAAAGACCTAATTTACAGAACTTTCAACTACGTTGAATAAAATGGCTCTCTCAAAATTTTTACTGGATGTGTTTGGGGAAATGGTGGTTGTGAGAGGGGGGTCAGTTACCCTCCAATCACATTTGACTATTAAAAAGGGCACTAGCCCTCTCAATTTCCAATTGAATGAGCCCTTTTTGACGTTACTACGACAACGCTATCTATAAAAACCTTATATGCCCCCAGGGCATAACTTACAACTCTTGCCCTGAGGGGTGTGTGGGGTTTGTCATCATCAAAGACATAAATTCCAGAACTTCCAATTAAATTGAACAAAATGGCTATCTCAAAATTTTGATTGAATGTGTTTGGGGAAATGGTAGGCGTGAGAGGGGGGTTAGTTGCCCTCCAATCACTTTTAATTAATCAAAAGGACACTAGCCCTTTCAATTTCCAATCAAATGAGCCCCTTTGAAGTTTATACGAAAACACTTTCTTTAAAAACCTCTTATGCCCCAGGGCATAACTTACAGCCCTTGCCCTGACGGCTCTGAGGATGTTATGATCGTCGAAGACCTAATTTCCAAAACTTTCAACTACGTTCAACAAAATAGCTATCTAAAAATTTATATTGGATGTGTTCGGGGAAATGTCGGGCGCGAGTTAGTTGCTGTCCAATCACTTTCAACTATTAAAAAGGGCACTAGCCATTTCAATTTCCAATCGAATAAGCACTTTTTGAAGTTTCTACGACAACGCTTTTACAACCCTTGCCCCGAGGGCTGTGGGGGGGGGGTTGTCATCCTCAAAGACCTAGCTTCCAGACCTTTCAACTACGTTGAACAAAGTGGCTATCTCAAAATTTTGATTGGATGTTTTGGGGAAATGGTGGGCGTGAGAGGGGGGGTTAGTTGCCCTCCAATCACTTTCGACTATTAAAAAGGCCACTAGAACTTTCAATTTCCAATCAAATGAGCTCTTTTTGAAGTTTCTACAACAACACTTTCTATAAAAAACCTTACACGCCCCCAGGGCATAACTTACAACCCTTGCCCTGAGGGGGTTATGATCCTCAAAGACCTAATTTCTAAAACTTTCTACTACGTTGAACAAAATGGCTATCTAAAATTTTTTATTGGATGGGTTTGGGGAAATGGTGGCGTGAGAGGGGGGTTAGTTGCCCTCTAATTGCTTTCAACTATTATAAAGGGCACTAGCCGTTTCAATTTCCAATCGAATGAGCCCTTTTTGAAATTTCTACGACAACGATTTCTTTAAAAACTTCTTATGCCCCCAGGGCATAAGTTACAACCCTTGCCCTTAGGGCTTGGGGGGGGGGGATTGTCACCCTATAAGACCCAATTTCCAGAACTTTAAACTACGTTGAACAAAATGACTGTCTAAAAATTTTGATTGGATGTGTTCGAGGAAAAGTTGGGCATGAGAGGGGGGTTAGTTGCCCTCCAATCAATTTAACTATTGAAAAGGGCATCAGCCCTCTCAATTTCCAATTGAAAGAGCCCTTTTTGAAGTTTCTACGAAAACACTTTCTTTAAAAACCTCTTATGCCCCCAGGGCATAACTTACAACCCTTGCCCTGACGGCTCTGAGGAGGTTATCATCGTCGAAGACCTAATTTCCAAATTTTTCAACTACGTTCAACAAAATAGCTGTCTAAAAATTTAGATTGGATGTGTTTGGGGAAATGTCGGGCGCAAGTTAATTGCCCTCCAATCACTTTCAATTATTAAAAAGGGCACTAGCCATTTCAATTTCCAATCAAATAAGCACTTTTTGAAGTTACTACGACAACGCTATCTATAAAAACCTTATATGCCCCAGGGCATAACTTACAACCCTTGCCCTGAGGGGTGTGTGGGGTAATATCCAGAACTTTCAACTAATTTGAACAAAATGGCTATCTCAAAATTCTGATTGGATGTGTTTGGGGAAATGGTGAGCGTGAGAGGGGGGTTAGTTGCCCTCCAACCACTCTTGATTATTAAAAAGGACACTAGCCCTTTCAATTTCCAATCAGATGAGCTCTTTTTGAAGTTTCTACGAAAACACTTTCTTTAAAAACCTCTTATGCCCCCAGGGCTCAACTTACAACCCTTGCCCTGACGGCTCTGAGGGGGTCATCATCGTCGAAGACCTAATGTTCAAAACTTTCAGCTACGTTGAAGAAAATGAGAGGGGGGGGGGTTGGGGGTTAGTTGCCCTACAATTACTTTAAACTATTAAAAGGGCACTAACCATTTCAATTTCCAATCGAATGAGCACTTATTAAAGTTTCTACGACAACGCTTTTACAACACTTGCCCCGAGGGCTGTGTGGGGGGGCATCCTCAAAGACCTAATTTCCAGAACTTTCAACTACGTTGAACAAAATGGCTATCTCAAAATTTTCATTGGGTGTGTTTGGGGAAATGGTGGGCGTGAGAGGGGCGTTAGTTACTCTCCAATCAGTAGAGGGGGGGGTACCAGCGCTGTCACGCACCCCTGCTGCCACCTACAACTTTTTTAACACCATATATTGACACGAGAACCACATGGTTTATGGTTTTTGTCAGTGAGAATTGGAAAAACAGGAATTTTGTCACATTTATGTATGTTTTCTTGGATGGTTATGTGTGTTGGTCGATTTATTTGATGTTTTTCATGGATGTTTAATGGTTTTTGTCAGTGAGAATTTGAAAAACAGGGACTTTGTCACATTTATGGATGTCAACAGCAATTCATGTCTGTTTTATGGTTTTCTCACTGAGAATGAAAAAACAGGAATTTGCCAAATGTTATGACTTTCCCGGAAACAGTTAGATCACGTGTTTCCTTCTCAGCCAATCAGCGAGTCGGTTACATCCCCCTTCTCAGCCAATCAGAGACGTGCTTACATATTAGCGGCGGTGGGAATATAAGGAACGGGTTTTTTTGATATAGTTTTATTAGTCTGTGAATAGAATTCAAAGGAGTGAGAAGAAGAAGAACAGTTTGACTTTACTCATTTTGGATATATATTTGTGTGTGTGTTGACGATGACGAGTGGAATGTTTACCCTATTAGAAGTTGATAGTGGAGTTGATGATAATAGTACAAGAGCACCAAACATTGCGGTGGAAATCACGAAAGGATCACGGCTTTGTCTGGAATGGGATGCAGTATATGCAAGATATGTGATATCCTTGAGCAAATTTAAAATGGAGGATCAATTATGTTTCGCCGCTAAAGTTGATATAGCACACGTGAATAGACTTCAATGTGCTTTAAGTGCATTGGTGAAACATATTGAAGACAATAAACAGTATCGCTGATTGTACATGCTCTGTATTATTGATGTTGTTGTTGTTGTTGTAATTATTCAATAAAATTGTTTCGAAATCGAAAATGTTCTCTTTCTTTTCTGGTTAGGGCTAACGAATCAGGGTCAGTCTAGAGTCAGCAGTTGGAGTGAAAGGACTGAAAAATGAATAAATTTGAGAAAGAGAGAATTAGATCAAATCTAGTGTTTATGGAAAAACATTTGATTTTGGATGATGATTTTCTCGAGTTATCTCTTAAACGCAGGATATTCTCTTGTCGGGGAACACTTGACAATATAATGAGGAGTGATTCTCCCCCATTGGACTATTGTATGAAACTTTTAAAATGTGATTCAAATGCTTATAGTCAATTTATTGATATATTAATTGGAACAAAGCAGAATCATATTGTGGATATACTTTTGAAAACATTGCCAATGGATTCAATGTAGATGGCTCCCCCATCATTCGAAAGAGGTAACGTCACAGAGCTACTCCTCTCTCCCACCATTTCCCTCACATTGAATTTATCGAGCGAGGACGATCAGTTTCGTTTTAGCTGTGAGTGAGTTGACATCGGAAACCGAAAAATGTTCTATATATGTCCATTGTGCATGTACACTCTTGGTAGTTGGAATCAATGTGAGAATTGTACAATTATTGATGACTATAGTGAAAAGTGTAAATTATGTAATCCTTGTAAATTACATAGAGGCTATGCAGTACAAATTAAAGGATGTAATTCATGTCTTGAGGAGGTGTGTGATTCTCACCCTAGAGGGCACCTGTGCTCCAATTGTCACAATGATAAATGTGATCAGTGGGAGAATACTTACCCCGCTATGATTGGAAAGAATCCTAAACGTGATTTTAGTTTATTTCTACGAGATTGGTATCGTCGTGGATTTAAATTATTCTGGGAAGAGGAATCTGGTCTACGATTCAACTGTTGGAATAACAAGACAATCTGGTTTCTACGTCATCGCTGTGACGACACTGCCTACTATGACTATAAACCAAGTGATTTTTATTTGGCAGTTACCGAATGTGATTCACCATTTGAAAACACTGTTTGTGATATTGCTTCAAATAGACAGATTGAAACTCGTGAATTTCATAATATGAATGTAAATAGTATCATTGACTATACAAAGAGATATGACAAGAGTGAAGTTACATTGTACTGTAGAAAATGTGACCCTGACTTTGCAGTCAATCAAGATCAATATACAGTGAATCCAAATGATTTACCATCATTAGTGGTTCACGACAGTTGCCTATACATCGAAGATGAAGAAATCTAAAAGTGAAGATTTAAAGACATTGTTGTATATATACATTTTATTAATAAACAAATTCACAAACATTTTTTAAGCACTTTACTCTTAGGGCACTGAAATCAATACTGTATAGGTCTGAGAGGATATTTTCCACTAGAAAGTCGTTCAGACGGGGATTGTCACTATAAATGTGGAGAAACTGCTTGTAAGTATAGCCACGACATCGGAACACAAAATATAGTAGTGCATGGAAGCCGCAGCTTTTAGTCGTTAGATCCTGCACCCTCTTTCGATTTTGAATAATAGTTTTCCCACTGCTCTCAATATAGTTGCTGATGTGAGGTGTGTAGAATGTATAGGGTAGACCAAGAGGATCAAAAAATTCGATATTCTTCTTTGTTTGATAGATGCACAGCCAATGACCCGTCAGCACAGTCGACGGACTGCTATTAACAATAATCAAGGTATTGTTCGCGCTTTGAATTTTTCCAAGATAGTCTGAGGGTAGACAATAGGATTTGTACTGGGACATGTAGGGGTCCATATTAAATACATTGATTATTTGACTGGTGTTCATGGCGCCAAGTCTAGTAGAACACTACCTTCGGGAGTGATTTCCCAATAGGTTTCATATTGATTTAGTGAGATTAGGGCAATACTCTCAGCCAATGGGTCGGCAAATGTACACTCTAAACGCACACTCCCCGTACGTACTATACTCATATCCTGTGTGCCAGACAAATCCAGTACAATGATACCATGTGTTTTAGCAAACATATCTTCGGTTATACCATTTTCAAATAGTTGCGAATCATGATCTAGGGTTTGCATGGTCAACTCGTACAATGTTCTATAGGATTTATCAAAAGATAGATTGTAGAGTGGGATGCCGTTTACTTTGCACACAAGAGATGAAAGTCCAAACATCTCGAATTTATGTGGACATTCTGTCCATGATCCTATTGCACTGGCGCTTTTTACAAATGCCAAAGCCA
>JAQQPU010001787.1:17271-36180 GCA_029168905.1 Artemia sp. Kazakhstan ARC1039 | reverse complement strand
CTAACCTTGCCCCCACAACACTCCCCCGGACCCATCGGCGCATTCCGGACACCGCGGCTCCCAGCCGTTTACCTAATGCCCCAAAAAACCGTATTGTTAGGCGGCATAAGTCGTTTCGCCTACTTCCCATACAGGTTGTCTATTACTCCAAATGAGCCTAGATTATTTTAATCTCGTGTCTGCTCTGTTTCCAAGCGTATTCTCTGGGAAACAGTACAATTAAATTCGAGAACCGTTAATTCTTATTCAACAATGTTTCCACATCACTAAAATATTGGCAAGGGTTTGTAAGATTGAAAGTTATTTTAAAATATCCTTGCGCAAATTACGGGGTCCATATGTGACAAATAGATATATGTGAATAATCTCACTCAGTTCCTTCTCTTGAAACTATGTGATAATCAATTGTGAAAAATAGGGGATTTTGAGTTTCAAATGGTGAGCATTAATTGAAATTACCCATGAAAAATATTCGCTTATGAGATAACAGTGAAGAGATAGCAACAAAGAAAATAGCAAAGATTAGAAAAATAGAATTTTGAGTTTCAAAGGCAGTGATTATTAATAGAAATTACCTAAAAATATTCGCTTATGATAATTTGGAGCGATAGCAATGATTAGAAAAGAGCGGTTTCTTTGCAAAAAATTACATTTAGATATCTCCGAGGGAGATAAATTTAAAACATTGGTTGGGGTGAGGGTTAATATCTCACAGAGATACGTTTATATTGGGATTGAAAAGGACTAAAATTGGAAGAAATAGAAAGGAGGGAAAAAATACTTACATTTGCATATCCCGGCTGCACTTGGGCACCCGAAGGACCATGTAGTGCATGCTGGAGGGCCACTTCCTGACCTTGCATAAGTGGGGCAGCTCTTGAAGGCCCAGGCACTGTATGATGGATGGTGGACGGGCCGGCTGCGTTGCATTCTTGTACAGATGATTGCACTTGTTTTGGAGGCTTCGGCCAGCTACCATATTGCCGGACAGTAACCTTCGCATGGCCCGCATTATTAACCCTCGCTTTCTTGGAGGGAGGGTGCACGCATTCTTCACAATTTGCCTTAAAAAGAAGAGAAAAAATTAGTATCTAAATAATTTGCCCCTTTTTACAGAAAGAAAGTTAGTATCATCATCCATATAATTTTGTTTAGTTTATCACTAAGAAAGCACAACGTAAAAAATTTCGTGAAATATACTAATTGCATCCTTTTTTGAATCTGAGAATTACAGCTCACTGAGCCATTCAAAAGCCGGCCTATATAAGTCAGCCTAGTTTCTTATTTTTAGACGTTTCTGTTCTTTTCTGGTTTTAATTTGTATTGAGCATGCCTTGTTTAACGCATTTAAAGTATTAACGCTATTTTTTATCTTTCCATATCCTTTTACGATAGCTGGTATTTATCACACCTCCAGAAAAAAAAAACACCCCGAGGAAAATAACCCCCACGGAAAATATCCCTGAGAAAAGACATGGAAAAATATCCCCTCCCCCCACCGAAAGATATGGTAAAAATGCTATTCAATTTACGCATAATAGAGCAATGTATCTTTTTCTTAAACCCAATCCCCATTACTTTTCACGCGAAGAAACAGTTTGTTTTCACCTTACAATGGAGGTGTTAGACTTGACATTCTCTTTTCACGCGAAACTGCTTTTAATTTAACGGGAAAAAGTATCATTTTTTTCAGCGGAAGCTTTTGCTATCCAAATTCATAAGGATTTAGCAAAGCCGGATGTACTTTAAAGGGGTGTCAGTAATTATCAGATAATTAAATCGTTGCGAGAAATCTGTAAGTCAAAGCCATAGCGGTGAAAACACTATATTAAGGGATTGACAGAAAGTTGACAGTTGCTTTTAGATAAGATACGGAATTTATCGAAAACAGAATTATGGTCGTAAACAGAGGGGGAAGGAAGGATGGGGTTTACATAACGAAAAAAGAGCGTATTTTACACTTTTTATCGAGTATGAACATCATATAGGGGCGTTTGGATAGGGGTGGGGGGGGGTTTACCCGAATATAGTACAGGGTGACCACGGAAAACAATTTTATTTTGAAAATAAAAAATGAAAACAGAACTTACATTGCTAATTGTGGCTGCCAAGGCTTCAAGTTCATCAATAATTTCATGTGTTCTATCCATTGTGTTCTGGAACTTTCTGATAATTTAATCATATTGCATGCCCGTTATATACGAAATCTCAAGGGTGAATTGTTATGTAATGGGGAAAATCATATGTAAGCACGTCTCTGATTGGCTGAGAAGGAGGATGTATCCGACTCGCTGATTGGCTGAGAAGGAAACATGTGATCTAACTGTTTCCTGTTCCTGGACACCTTGACATTCACCCCTAGCATGCACTTGTCCAAAACAACAATAATAAATAAATCCCTCAGGCCTAAAGATTAAAGAAACCTTAATGTTTCGTAATTCCCCCTTCGTGAATCAATAATTCCCCCTAGCGATTATGTAAATCAATTTCTCAGGTTAAGCTAGCCAAACAACAATGAAGCCATGTTTGTTTCTTAATTCCCCCTTCGTGAATCAATAATTTCCCCTAGCGATTATGTAAATCCAAGTGAGAAAATTCCTGTTTTTTCATTCTCAGTGAGAAAACCATAAAACAGACATGAATTGCTGTTGACATCCATAAATGTGACAAAGTCCCTGTTTTTCAAATTCTCACTGACAAAAACCATTAAACATCCATGAAAAACATCAAATAAATCGACCAACACACATAACCATCCAAGAAAACATACATAAATGTGACAAAATTCCTGTTTTTCAAATTCTCACTGACAAAAACCATAAACCACGTGGTTCTCGTGTCAATATATGGTGTTAAAAAAGTTGTAGGTGGCAGCAGGGGTGCGTGACAGCGCTGGTACCCCCCCCCTCTACTCCAATCACTTTTGACTATTAAAAAGGCCACTAGCCCTCTCAATTTCCAATTGAATGTGCCGTTTTTTAAATTTCTACGTCAACGCTATCTATAAAAACTTGTATACCCCCTGGGCATAACTTACAACCCTTGCCCTGACGGATGTGGGGGGTTTGTCATCCTCAAAGACATAATTCCCGGAACTTTCAACTACGTTGAACAAAATGGCTGTCTCAAAATTTTGATTGGATGTGTTTGGGGAAATGGTTGGCGTGAGAGGGGGGTTAGTTGCCCTCTAATCATTTTCGACTATTAAAAAGGACACTAGCCCTTTCAATTTCCAATCCAATGAGCCCCTTTTGAAGTTTCTACGACAACGGTTTCTATAAAAGCCTTATATTCCCCCAGGGCAAAACTTACAACCATTGCCCTGGGGGCTGTGATAGGGGGTGGGGTTGTCATTCTGTAAGACCTAATTTCCAAAACTTGAAACTACGTTGAACAAAACGGCTATCTCAAAATTATGATTGGATGTGTTTGTGGAAAACGTGGGCGTGAGAAGGGTGTTATTTGCCCTCCAATCACTTTCGACTATTAAAAAGGGCACAAGCCCTTTGAATTTCCAATTGAATCAGCCCTTTTTAAGTTTCTACGACAACACTTTCTATAAAAACCTTACATGCCCCCAGGGTATAACTTACAACCCTTGCTCTGAGGGGGGTATCATCCTCAAAGATTTAATTTCCAAAACTTTCAACTACGTTGAACAAAATGGCTATCTTAAAATTTTATTGAATGTGTTTAGGGAAAAGGTTGGCATAAGAGGGGGGTTAGTTGCCTTCCACTCACTTTCGACTATTAAAAAAGTCACTAGCTCTTTGAATTTCCAGTCGAATGAACGCTTTTTCAAGTTTATACGACAAAGCTTCCAATAAAAACCTTATATGCCCCCAGGGCATAACTTACAACCCTTGCCCTATGGGCTGTGGGGAGAGTGTCCTGCTTAAAGACATAATTTCCAGATCTTTCAACTGTATTGAACAAAGTGGCTATCTCAAAATTTTGACTGGATGTGTTTGGGGAAATGATGGGCGTGGAAAGGGTGTTAGTTGCCTTCCAATTGCTTTCGACTATTAAGAAAGGCACAAGCTCTTCCAATTTCCAATCGAATGAGCTCTTTTCGAAGTTTCTACGACAACTCCTTCGATACGAAGTGCCCTGGTATAAAACCAACCAAAAAAAAAAATAATACATTGTGCTAACATCGTTCTTTACTTAGGCAACGCTATTGCGCTTTGGCTTTCCATATGTCTTTGATGGAAAGTCATGGACACTATTGCCTGATCTGTTATTGCTGAAACACTGTAATGTGCAGTTTAGATTCTTTGTTAAAGACCTATCCAAACAAGGCATGGGGCTCACCTTTCCTATAGACATCCGGCTATGATATAGTTTCACATGCCAATATATCGTTATACTGAAACCAAAGAGCATGTCTCCTCCTTTAAAAAAATGAGCCATATTCATGGTAAAAGTTGTCTAGTGAGATTTTGTCCATTTATTACTTCCGTAGGTGTGTTGATGCATGAAAGGAAATGGAGGATATCAGCCACAAATGGAGAAAATAATTTTTTTCCTGACCATTAGCCATGAAATTATCTTGAATAATCTATGCATTATGTAAAATTGAACGCCGATTGGTGACAACAGTAGTGCATAAGAATTGCTACTATGCTTTGACGCTTCCCTTGGCCTGAAAAATTACCGTAATTCTTGTAGGTTACTTCCTGTAGCATTCTAAAGAAAAAGTCAGGCATAATGACAGCAATGAGAAAAGTACTTCGGGGATATTTTGGATTTCGTATTTTTCTTTACCTAAGGCTATTAAACTTTTGTTCAGAATCAGGAAATTGACCTTCTATTGTATGCTTAGTATAAACCATGAATGTTTCTAATCTTCTCCCAGCTTCGTTCCATTTCTCAGAAGATTGGAAAGCCAATGCAAGCACTTTTACTTTTAAGTGGTTGCTAGCAAAACCCTATTGATTTATTGTTTAAATGACTGATTATGGCAATGAAATTGTGTTCTTGATTAGTTTAAGTAGCCAGTAACTGAACGTACGAAAAGCGGATGAAGATTTGCTAGATGTTTTCCAAAGAAATTGCTTAAGGATTGTTCTGGGTACCCGGCTGACTGACCATATTTCAAACAATAGGCTATACGAAAAATGTGGTTCAATACCGCCCTCTAAGGCTATAATGAAAGAAAGGTTGAGGTGGCTAGGGCACGTTGTGCGGATGAAGGATGACAGATTGCCGAAGATTGTTATTTCCGGCCAACCGTCTAGGGCTAAACGAAAAGCAGGTCGTCCTCGTCTGGGGTGGGAGGACATCATAAAGAAAGATTTAAAGGAAATGGGAACATCGTGGGCGGGTGTAAAAAGGGAGGATTTGAATAGATTGGGGTGGAGGAGGAGCCTGCGTAGCTGTTTTAGCCTCAGGCGGCTTGGTGCTGCGGTGAGTTGTTAGTAGTAGCTAACTGAACGTACATTCTTGTGCCTGATCAGGAACTCCTGTCATTGGCTCGCCTGGATGCGATTCTTTGACAAGACACCTTTATATGCTATTTCGGACACATTTATGCTTCATGGTATTCGGTTGCACGTGTTAAACAATTTAAACTCATTGAAAATATAGAAAAGCAATTTTTCATAGCACTATCTTATTTCTAATGTATAAGATGTTGGGATCAAATGCATGGTGGAAAACTAAAAGTAGTTTTAAAATTCTGACTGCTCTTGCAGAGAGAGAGAGAGAGAAAGAGAGAGAGAGAGAGAGAGAGAGAGAGAGAGAGAGAGAGAGAGAGATTTATTATAACAGTCAAACAGCAACTACAACTTGTTTGAGGGGGGTGGCAAAAATACACTAAAACAAGGAGAAAAAATAGTTCTCAACACACTTCCTAATCGACACCACAAACTGTGAAACAACACAGAGTAAATATAAAAGCTACTTTTTTAACTTTTTACTTGCTATATCTTTTTATTTTAAATCAGGTGTTTTATTGGAATCAATGGACCAATATTCCAATGTTTTTCCCGCACTTGCTATGTGTACAAATTTCAGCTGTGTGAACAAAATGTGATAAAAATTATGGATGTGTTACCTTATGGACCTTGATTTGACTAAGCAAAGTTTTGGCGTTCATGAACTTTAACGAGGTTTTAATTTTCGCTATAAAACTTTTCTATTGCAGATAAAAGATCAAGCCACAGTTGTCCAAAATCATATTATTAAAAAAGATGCAAGACTATCGAGAGCTCTGATTAAACCAGCATCTTTTCATATCACGTTAGGCGTTGTTCACCTGAAAAATGAAGACGAAATTGAAAGGTAAATAAATTTTCATATCAAAATCCTCTCAAGTGCTATTTATACTGCTAGTTATAATTTAAAAATATTCATGTTTTTAAATAAGGAATAATATACATTATTTAAAAGAATAGACATCCATTAATAGAAATTGTGAAAGGAAATGAGCCTATAAAAAAAAAAAATATTAAAAAGGAATTGAGTGACTTCTTCAATATACATGTAATTATGTATTTTGTCTTATCTTATTGCTGAAAGGTTAAAGAAATGTTTGATTTTTACTCTCTATGGAATGAGTGAAGTGACATTGCCATTTCAAATCATATCACTTCAGTATATTCCTTGGCTCTGCGTGTCATGAACACGAACTTTCTATCTAGTTAGATAATCAACCTGTCAACCGTTTTATAAAGTCTGAGTAATCAATCAATTACTACTTGAAATTTCTGAAAGAAGTTACCTAGCTTTTACAAATCTATGTATCAGAAAACCTCCTCTGTTGCTTGGTAAATGTTATGACTAGACCATTGATTTATTACCTGAATACATACTAATAAATATAGGAATATGCTTGCAATAGGTGGGCAATAAAACAGCGACTAGGCATTTGACAGGAACAATGAAATCAATTCATTTTTTTGTCAGACCTAAACAACGGGTTCTGCTCCTCTTAACTGCTTCAAACACAGAAAGAAACCTTTGCTGGTCCAATGAAAGAAGGAACGTTAAGAGCTAGTGAAAACACATTCTGTCTGTTATTCTAGTATAAATTATGGTCCTAGCTGAGTGGTTAGCGTGCTAGACTTGACATCCTTTGCCTGTGAATCATGTTCGAGTCTTGGTGTAGCTGGTTGTTTGGTCTGGAACGAGGGTCAGTGACATGATTCTATAAGCTCAGCCAGAGTCGACCCAGCTCTAAATGGGTACATGGAGAAGTTTTGGCAAGATAAACAGGTAGAGTGTGAGAAAGTACACGATGGCTGGCCCCCAACCCCGCATTGCACTTCCTTGCTGAAGGTTCATGAAACGGATATCAGCACAGCTGCAAGGGGCTGTAAAGTCTATTGCCGCATTTTTTTTTATTATTATTTATAAATCATGGTCTATTAGGTCTCGTCTATTATACACTAATGTGTATTTGGGCTAGACAAGTGTTTCTCAACTTTTTACCCTTGGATAAATCTTGAAATATATTACATATCTAAAGAAGCTTCTGCACAATATACGCCATATTGGTTTCTTTCTTCTTTAAAAAAAAAAATCGGTATTTGTATTTATTACGTTATTTACGTGTTATTTCAATACTCCTCATAGAACCCCTAGATTACTTTTTTCGATCTCTACGACTCCGTAGAAACCAATTTTGAACCCCTCTGGATAGATGACGGGGGTATTTTCTTCGAGTGTTTGAGGAGTATATTGATTTGAAAGATGAGCTGGCCTTTTTAAAGTAAAATCTTTTTTTCTTAAAAAAAATCAAATATGTGAAGCATACACGCCCTGAGCAGAAGACATACTAGCAAGTTAATTTTACTAACATGCACTTAAATGAGGTTTTGTGAGATATCTATCATAAAGATTCCCAAGTATTTACCCTAAAACAACAGGTTTTACCATGTGGAACCCCCAAAACTGATAAATGGAAGTTAGAAAGGCTTAAAAAGAGGCTTATTCCTATGAAACGTTTAAAACATGTATGTGTTTCATAAAATAAGATAAATATGATCTAGTTGTATATTTGGATTAGAGGCTGACCTAAACGCTGCTCCATGAAGGCACTTATTCTGTTCAGGTTATTTGGGAAACCATAACCGAATATAGGTCAACCAGACCTCTCTATTTATTTTTATTGTAAACAAAAAGACGACATGGTGTTTTGTGTTGTTTTGCGATAATGTCAAGCTACTACACGTCACTACACGTCATGTTGCCAAGGTACTACACGTCAAGTGTGAGTCAGATAGTTTTGAGTTGAAATTATTCATGGTAAAATCTTCATTTTTCATAAGTTGGCTGTTTTAGCGCAATATTTTATTCATTTTATTGATATCAATAAATTTTATCAGTATGTAATCAATTTTATTGATGACAATAAAAAGAAAATACAAGGATTTACGACTATATTTTGAGTTGTAGTAACAAAGTTTCGTAATATTTCAACCTAAGTAGCACAGTTCTAGCTATTCCACCATTAAATGATGGCTAAAATATAAAAGAAAAAGCGTCAAAAGACGTTTAATATATTTATGAAAGGTTTATTCACAATGTAATCCAGACATTTGCAAACGGGCCTATCAGTTATTAAATAAAAAAACTATTTTTTTTTTTACTGAAAGTAAGGAGCAATGTTAAAACTCAAAATGAACAGGAATTATTCCGTATATGATGGGGTTGCCTCCCTCCTCAATACCTTGCTCTTCACGCTAAAGTTTTTAGCACTTTTAAAAAATCTTCCTATTCTAATTAAACGGCCCTTGTGTTTCAGGAGTTGTTCTTAAGAAAGTGGGACAACAGTCAAAATTTCTGTTCATTTGAGTTTAATATTGCTCCCTACTTTCAGTTAAATTTTTTTTTTATTTAATTTCTGATCTTTTTTAAATAATGCCGGTGACTCTGGCTCACCACCCATGAAAAATCCTCACCCTCCTTACGAGAAACTCCTCCGTGGAAATTCGCTCCCACATAAAATACACCCCCTCGTAAAATTCCCTTCGGGCAATTCCATCCTCGCTGAACCCCCCTCCCCGGTAAAATTTCTTGCGGATGATTCAGCCTGAAAAATTCTCTTTTGCATACTTTTATGTGAAAAACACTTAGATTTCTAATCGGTATCTCGATCACTCCAGAAATCTCCCCGTCCGTGAATTTTTTTTCCCTAAAATCAAAACGCGCTGAAAAAAGCCCCTGGATAATTCTCCCGAGCATGCAAAATTGAGTTAGCAAAAAAATAAGACAAATAAAAATAATTTCGTATAGGAATTCTGTAAAATCCACCCTAGTGTAAAATTACCCCTGGAAATCTAACCCCCCGGAAATTTACCTCCCCACGGAAAATTCTCCCTATGGAAACCCATCCAAAGTAAAAATTCCCCCCTTCCCCGAAAAATTTATGTATACTTCCCAATAACAAATACTATCCGTAAACATGGGCAAATTTCATAACTTACAGGCCTCTCTACACGGACTGTGGTGGGTCATGTTACCCCCTAAAGACATAGTTATTGAATCTTTCAACTATGCTGAACAAAATGACTACCTCAAAATTTGATCGGTCAACTTTGTGGAAGAAAAGGGGCGTGGGAGAGGGGCTAGTTGCCCTCCAATCTTTTTGGTCACTTAAAAAGGGCGTTAGAACTTTTAATTTCCGTTTAAATGCACCCTCTCCCGATCTTCTAGGACTATTATTTTGATACGATTACCCCTGGGGAAAAAAACTAACAAAAAAACAAATGAACACGCATCCGTGATTTTTCTTCTGGTAAAAAATACAAAATTCCACATTTTATTATATATGAGCATGAAACTTCTACAGTAGGGTTCTCTGATACTATGGTTCTCTGAACTTTTGATGGGTAAAACTAAACTTGATGAGTTTTATATATTTGGAATCAGCATAATAAGCTGAATCTTTTGATGTATCTACTGATATCAAAACTCCGTGTAAGACTTCGTTTACTATTTTACTATTAATGGAATGATCAATGATCAACGTTATTTGCTCTTGATTAATTAGCTTTTGTGTTTGGCTCATGAGCATATTGTAAAATAACAGGAAAGATTAAATTGTACTACCGCATTCTCGGTAAGCGACATGCTGAGGAAACTAGTGACCGGGGTAAAAAAAAAACAAAAAAAACAAGCCAATTCTTCGTCAATTGCAACAAAGGTGCTGAAAGTGAAGCTTAAGAGAGCGACATGGAACGTGCTTTTTGCATGGTTCTTCCTCATGTAAATCTTTGGCACTGCGCTAGAGAAACGCGAAATAAGTGCCAACCATTGCACTCTCTAGAAAACGGAATTACTGTAAAAGCTTTAAACTGAAAATCCGCCTTTAAGCTCAAAATATGTTTAAATAATAAATTGCGCTTGGTGGTTGATTTATTAACTGTTTTCCATGCTTAAATTCTTAGCTGTTTACTTATTTTCAGGACTAAGAATGCTTTGGCAAAAGCCCTCTCTCATTTTCAACATGAGTTTGCAAAAAACCCATTACAGCTTGCTTTCCAAGGCCTTGGAACGTTTAGGGGACAGGTAATGCTCAGATTTTTCAAACTTCTTTTTTATTTATGAATGGCTCAATTGATTTCATAAATTGGCTCATATAAAGAAGCAATAATTCTCTTAAGAAATCAAATATTCTGGGTTTTTTTTCTCAGTGTCTATTTGAATAGTGAGCTTACATATGGTTTTATTCACAGATCTACTTTTGTAAGGACCTAAGTTTTGTGGAAATAAACGGTAGAAATCTAACTCTAACCATCGCTTCAAAAGAAAGTAAGTTAAACTGAGACATTGTAGTATTAGACTCCAAATGCTGGGGAATTACATTTGGAAACCCGAAACTAGTTATATTTCTCACAGAGGACAAAAATAAGTACAAAACTGGAGCACAATTTTGCAAGTATAGAGTTTTCCCTTCACTTTTTTCAAGAGTATAAAAGATGGTGATCAGCCACAAAGAAAAACGCGTCAATATTGCTTTAAAGAGCCCTATTTGGCGTCAAGAAATATAAAATCTGTAGGGCAAACATTCCGGACTCCCTTTTTACTAGACATAAGTTCAGTAAAAGCTGTTTCACCTGTTCTTCCATTTTTCGTATATTTGAGATCTCAGAGTTGCCCATGTCACTCAATCCAATTCTAGAAATTAGGTATTCTTTATGATTTGGCAAAACTTGAAGTTTGCCTGACCTGAAATTTGATGAAAATATCATTACATTGTTGTATCCTGTTTTTGGAACTAACCATACCAAAATCTTTTCTGGAAAGGATGAAAATGTGCTCTTTGCAGGTACACCATTTTGACCTCAGTAGTATTCATCGGCTTTGTCTGGAAAGGGTAGATCAGTACCATCATAGCTTAATTTGGAAAGGGCAAAAATTTGCTCTGTGCAGTTACATCATTTTGATCTCAGCAGTATTTGTTGAAATACAGTTAGTTTTATGACTCTATCTTTAAAGCACATTTGGTGTCAGATTAGGTGTTGTGAGCATTTGCATTTAAAGTTTGAATTAAGAAAATTATAATAGAAATACAAGGAATTACAAAAGAAGACTAAAAAATTATTTTTTTTTGTAAATTCTATTGAAAAAAAATGGTGTAACTTAAAATGTGGCTATCTGATAGAGCTAAAAGGATTTTTCACTATAGATAGGCTTATGTTTAGCAATTTTATCAAATTATTAATTAAAGTATTTATTTCTCTTAGTATTACTTTTGTAAAATATATGGGATATGGTGTTTTGTGAAATACTCTGTGATATAAGAAAACGTTGTTATAATATTCACGCCCTATCGGTACGATAAAAGGACCAAACCGTCTTTTAAGGCACTTTTTCTTCCATAATCAAACTCCTAATGAGATCAAAATAATCGACATGTTGTTTTTCTCATGGTCGTAAGAACAAAAGTAAAGATTTACTGAAAAAAAAAACTGTAGAGAATTAATGTGTCAAAAATCTAGTGAGTGATATTTTATAAACACTATGTTTGTTCCCTTTTAGTTTGAGCTAATTGACTGAGTAAAAAAAAGAAAAGCCTTAACAGTCAATATCGCATAAAGGTTTGACCCAAAAAAATCAGTATAATTTGATTGTGTATACGCTTTCCGCACGGATTGGGGATGTGCTGTTTTAAATTCTAGCTTTTCATAATGTAACATATAGTCTTACAGTCTTTTACCTATAAAAAGTATGTTAAAAAATTCTATGTTTTCTTTTAAACTGGAATTGATACTTTATTTGACAATTTTCAAACAGATATGTGATTCTATCATGATTTATGTCAGATATGGAAACCCCACTTGAAATTCTTAAATTTTTCTGCAGTTTATGAGAAAGCTCATATACGTCGCCTGATTTTCGTTGTTTTAACTTACTTTCTACTTTTCCTAGAAACTTTCAATTGCTTCCAAATGAATTTTTGCGTGATCATATTAGATATAAGTGTTATACAGGGTGTTTTATTTACCATGGATTTGATATATTGAAGAAACTTAATGTCAGGTGCAGTTTTTTTTTTTTTTTTTTTTTTTGTATGCAGATCTTCTTTTGGCCTTGGAGGATTTTGATAACATATACTCTATGGGCCGACACAAAAATGGGAAAACAGTTTGACCGTAAGCTTTTGTGAGGAAGTTCACCAAGTAAACTTAATAAGTGCTGGAGGCTCAGTAAAACAGAAAAAAATAGTTTATCTAGACCTATGCTAACCTAGAGATGCTGGTGGTAAATATCTAAAAAACATCGCCATATGTTTCAAGATTGAATTCTGCTGGAGCAAAAAAATTAAGTAATAGGAAGATTTTTTAACCTGACCCAATAAAAAGCCAAAAGTATTTGAAACTTGCTGACAGATTTGACTATTCAGGCACTATTAAATAGGATGTATCGGACAAAATCTCCTCCATTTTTCTTTAAGAAACCTAACATATAAATATTTATGGGGCTGCCATTTGAAAGTTCCAAAGATTCAACGGGGCTCCCGTGAAAGGCTCGCTGTTGCCCCTAGAGTTTTGTTATTGAACATTCCTCCAGGGCAAATGAGTAGCAACTATGAATACAATATGGACCTCGGTTTTCTCGATATACACTATAACAGTGTGTACCGAATATATCAAATAAAATAGCAATGTTCTGAATAGAACCATAATTATATTTGAGTTACATTTTAAGTCTTGCTTTAGCTAAATTTTTACAAAATATCATATTTTCATTTAAAGTTTAAAATCATTGAGCCTTCTTTCTTGAAAATTGAAACGGGGTTATTGTTCTTTACATTTAGTATTATGCCTGACATTAGGTGTTTCTATCACTTGATAATGTTTAAGAGACGTCCTATATTTTCATGGTTTCACATTCAGATTCGAAAATATGAGATACATACAACAAAATCTACCCTCATGTGAAGCCGACTTTTTGTGTTTTAATTTTTTACCAATTTCTTATAATGTCAAGTCGAGTTGTTCTGGTTGCCACTAAAGTATAATTCCTCTCTATTTGTCGGGTTAAAGCCCTTCCAGCGTAATAACCACAAAACACAAGTGCGAATATGAGTGTCAGTGCATGTTCAAACGATCAGGCTCTGTCCAAGTTTCCCGGTCAGAATGGTTGGAAGCTGAAAATAGGAACTATCTAGCAACATTTTCGAAACTGGAAACGCCTGTTTTGGTGACAATTACGATTGTGAATTTTAATACCTTGGACAAAGTCTGAGACAGAATCCAGCGTCTGAACGCTCACTCAAAGGCCCAGTTTACTACTCAAGTGAAGCAGGGTCAATTCTGAGTGCCGAGAGCTATCCTAAGCTTTAGGATTTCTCATGAGGGAGGATGTAAAGGGCTGAAAATCGAGGACTTCTATTAATGATGATCAAGTTGGTAGGTTGAAACAACTTCGCGTAGAATAATAGATCAAGATCAATATCAAGTGTATATGCTCATGTTCATAAGTCGGATCATATCGGAGATTGGGGGTGCAACTTCTTTCACTAGTTTTGACAAATTACCACACTTGATAATTAGAATAACTGTGCCTTCTTTCTTGAAAATTGCAAATTTCTTGAAAATTCTTGCTATTATCATCGTTTATTTTATTTTGCTTGATTTTTTGTACACCTTTCGGGTTCAAAAAAGCAAGTTAAATGTTCGATTTTAAAAAAAACCCTCAGTTACTATATATTTTTTTTAAAATCAGTTCCATCTACTGCTTTTCTTTAAATGAAGCATCGTCGAAAATGCGGATTAGAACAGATTTTTCATTATTTCTTTTTTTGTAAGATTTTGTATGCGAAATTGAAAAATGAAGAAATAATTACAGCTCGTTTGAGCCCAGTTCTGGAAAAGCTTATTGAAGAAGTTGGTAACTGCGGGATACGGTTTGAAGACAAAAGACAATGGAAACCTCACTTGACAATATTGAAGCTGTCGAAAAATCCCAAGCTAATGAGGAAGGTAACTACGACGTATTCTATTCTGAGTTTTCTATTTTCTTGTGTTTCTCTTCTCTTTTTTTGCCCATTTTGTTTGCTTCAAAACAGAAAAAGGGAACAGCAATGTATATGTCAGAGATTCACTACAGGTGGAGCCACATTCTAATAATCTGCCGTAACGAGAGCCAATATAAAAATAAATATAAAACGTTTGTTGTTATAGAATTTTTGTTTTCTTGAATTCATTGTCAAACAATTAAGTACATATATTTGAATATTTTTACTTGACAGCTATTGTTTGCTAGTAGATGGCATATGTCTTTGTAACTTAGCCGTGAATATCTGAAATTGGGTTCATAGTTCGTTAGAGTGTACGAATTAATCCTGTTCAATGTTCATAGGTGAGTTGTGAATGGTGCTTTCATTTTATAAGTTCATTGCTGAAAAAAGTGACTTGCAACAATACGTTGGGCCAAATAAAATACAATTTTAATACTTTATACGATATAGTTTATGCTATTTAATTAAAGACTGTATAGTATACTGTATTTCAATACTGTATAATATAATATTTATGTCCTATATTCTATAACTTGGTCAGTATGATGAAAGCGGTAAAATAAAGTCTAATAAAGTGTAAGCATGAATCAGTTGGCGAATAAACGTAAAAAGATAAAACACTAATAGAAAATAGAAAATAGAATTTTGTTGAACTTTTACTGATATTTATACTGCCGTATCGTAGTTCTTTACGGACAGCTGAATTTTAACAAATAACGAACGGATAGCTCCCGAATTTTAACGAATAATATCGTTCCTGTCTTTTAACTATTCCCATTGCCCAACGTATAGATATTTTGTCGGTGGAGTAGAAAAAAAAGAAAAAAAAGACGCACATACAAAAACAGAAGCAAATACGCGCAAACTAAAACACGAATAAACCAGACATTTCGAAAACGTAAGGTAATTTAAGGGTGGTGAATCTCTTTAAGTGAATCATACAAATGAATACAATAAGAAAATACAAAAAAAAAAACATTAAAAAAAAATAATCAAACTAGCATTAAAACAAAAAAAAAACCTTCCAAGGGTGGTTCGATGGATATTCTGTAAGCTGGGAAAAAAGGTTATCTGCAGCATCAAGAGGATCCTGCAAGCAAGCCTTAAGCTTTAAGTATAGCTTTAATTAATGGATATCCTATGGGCAACATAATGTCAATTCTTTTCTCTAAATCCATAGAGCTCGAATGGCGTTACAAAAAATGGAATAACAATTCTTCTCTTTGCCTAATATTTTTTTTTATCATATCTACTTTTCAAATAATGTCAAAATTTTAAACTCATTAACCCAAGTATTTTGAAACTGCGTGATATCTTTGTGGGAATCCCATCGTGTGTTAAAAAGAAAAATGCGCGTGTGTCATGACGTATGTTATATTTTGAAAATAAAATGAAATGAAGCAATTTCATCTTGTAAGCATGAATCTAACATGGCTATTGAATGTAAATGAAAAATAAGATTTTCCATAAATAGTCAAGAGCGAATTTTTGAATTAAAACAAGTAATAATTAGATTATGTCAACTGTCTGTGGTAACTTGTAAGTTGAAGACGCTTATGGTCACATATGCTACAAGGCAGTGCTGTTCCTAGGGTTGGTGGCGTCAGTGGCAAAATTAACCTTAGGCCCTCTCCCCCCGAAAATGTATATGTGAATCAGCAAAAGACTAGCACATTCGCCTTCAAAATATGTCGGCCATAATGTGCCTCCCCTCCTCCAGCCCGTGGAAGCTGACCATGGTTCCTCCCTCTCAATTTGATTGACCTTGTCAAAGAGAAGGTACAATGATCTTTGTAGTCGAGAATGTCGCTACTCAAAAACAGAACGAAAAATTAAAACTTATGTAAGATTTCAAACCTTTCAAACTTGAAACGAACAGAAATCAAAATTAACTATTAAGCTGAACTTAAAACAAACGTAAATTACGTGATTTATTAGGTTTTTGTGCGTACAAAAAATTAGGGTGGTTTTCGTGCACCTCCCGCCTCCCATAAAGATATAGTGTCATTTGAGCTTTATAAATGTACTAAGACTAAAAAAGAGGATTCCCCAGTCTTTGAGCTCATTACTTTTGTGGACACAATAAAAACAAATGTGTCAAAAATATATTGTGTTCAGAGTAAAGCCCAAATGGTACTTTAACCCTTTGGGAGCTTCTAGAGGTGGAAGAACAACAATATTTGTGGCAATTTATGCTTGTATTAAGTTTAGCTCCAGTTCTAATTTTAATAAATGGCTGGTATAAGTTTCATTTCTTAATTCTTAGCAAACGTTGCTCATTTATATTTAACATCGTAACGTAAGCTAGCTTCTGCTTGTTTTAAGTTTTGAAGTACCTTTAATTTTCATTGAAAACTGAAATTAGCTTCTAAATTAGATATGTTTTTGAAAGTTAATTTCTGTTCTTTTTTAGCTGATATAGTTTTGATATTTAGTAATAGTAGGCTATTACTAGGTAATGATAGTAGGTAATGATGGCTAATAGTTTTACTAATAATAATAATTAATCTTGAACAATAGTAGAAACGAGGTAATAAAAAATGGTAGAAGCCATATTGATTTTGTCCACATTGAGCAGCATCAAGCATTCTTAAATGCCTAATTTCGGTCGAAATCAAAACTTGTTTCTAAAATGAGTGCTTCATATATTTTGATGTTGGACGTCTGAATTGCAACATGAGCCTCAGATTTGTAATATACAAGCTTAGAATCTCTTTAACACCAGTGTCTTAGAAATCAAACAAAATGTCTGAAATTGGTTTTGACTTAGGACATGTATGCTGCAATTTTAATTATCTTTACTCTTCACTTACCTTGGTAGTATCAGAGGCAACGCTATAGCGTTGCCTATAGTAAAGGCCATACGGCTCCAATGTTTTATTATTTATTATTTATTTATTTTTTCCCCAGAGGCACTTTATATGGAAGGGGTCGTCGTAGAAACTTCAAAGGGGGCTCATTCGATTGCAAATCGAGAGTTCTAGTGCCCTTTTTAATTGTCGAAAATGATTGGAGGGCAACTAGCCCCCCCCCCCACGCCCATCATTCCCCCAAACACGTCCAATCAAAATTTTAAGATAGCCATTTTGTTCAGCGTAGTTGATTTCCAGATAGAAAATATATTTTTGACGAGGACAATCCCCCACAACCCTCAGGGCAAGGTTTTTAAGTTATGCCCTGGGGACATATGAGGTTTTTATAGAAGGCGGTGTCATAGAAACTTCAAAAAAGGCTCATTCGATTGGAAATTCAAAGGGCTAGTGACCTTTTTAATAGTCGAAAGTGATTTGAGGGCAACTAACCCCCCTCTAACGACCACCTTTTCCCCAAACACATCCAATCAAAATTTTGAGACAGCCATTTTATTAAACGTAATTTTAAGTTCTGGAAATTAGGTCTTTGAGGATGACAACTCCCCCACAGCCCTCAGGGCAAGAGTTGTAATTTAAGGACTCCGAATCCTTCCCATTATTTCTTATGGAAGGGATGCTCGCATAAACTTTGGAGAGGTCTCATTTGAAAATTGAAAGTTCTTGTTCACTTTTTAAGAGTCAAAAGAGATTGGAGGATGACTAGCCCCCCCCCTCCTCCACGCCCTAAATGCATCAGATAAAAATTTTGAGATAGACATTTTGTTAAAATGGTTCAAAATATGACAACAAAAAACTCCGGTGTCGACACAGCCCACCAGGGCCCGGGGGTAGGCGTTGTAAGTTATGCCCTGGGGCATAACTTATTAAAGGGGGTTTATAACTTATTAAAGGGGTTTTATAACTTATGGGAAGGGGTTTTGTATGGGAAGAACACATAGTACATCTATTATAATTATCCAATTATAAGTTATCCAAGATGTAAAATTGCTTTGGCACACAAAATCCTATTAAGGTCAATTCCAAACAGTCGTGATCTCTTTGTCTCAGCATATAAATGAATAAATAGATCATAAAGCGAGTAATGCTTAGATTGAATATGAAAATCAAGCTTAAAACGAAAACAAATATTTTGCTATTAAACTATAAATGAAACTTAAAACGAACAGAAATTAAATAAACAATCAATGCGAACAAACATACAATATATATTAATGTAAATGAATAAATAAATCTTAAAACGAGTGAAACTTAAATTGAATATGCAAATCAAGTTTGAATCGAATAAAAATAACTACAAACAAGAGTTTGGGTATCGCCTCACTGCAGAAGCCTAAAACCTACTGCGTCATTTGCGCTTTACTGAAAGCGAATTATATTACAAATGTTTTCTTTTGTACTTAATATTGAAAATAAATATTAAAATTACAGTAAAATTTTGAACTGATGAATTTTTAGCAATTAGTATCATTATGCATCAAATATTCAGTTTAATTTATTAGTTATTTCCAAGATTGGTCAAGACAAATATAGTTTCACTACAAACAAAATTTGGATATTGCCCCC